>PVKM010029970.1:0-17517 GCA_004027735.1 Carollia perspicillata | reverse complement strand
AAAAAAAAAGTTGACAAAAATACGAGTTCTGTCTGTTTCGCTGTTTTGTCTGTTTTGCTCACCTTTCCAACTGACAGACTCCAGCTGTGTGATGTGAACTGAATGACACTCTTGTCTCATAAGAAGGATTCTGGAATCATGTTGGCTTGACTTGGGCAGGGAATATTGTGGGAGCAGGCCCAGACTCAGGAAAAGCACTGGTGATCTCCTACCAGGTTCTCCATGTGGGTTAAGGAAAGGAACTAGTAAGAGATGAAGGGATCCGTTTGGAGGGAAAAAAAACACACACACACACACAATAAAATAGAGTTTAAAAAAATACCACATTGTTGGATTCAGTAGAACTATGAACCTCGGGAAGGCAAAGGAGAATGTTTCAAAAGACTGTCTGTTTCCCAAATTACTTTTCTCTCTCTCTAAGCGTCAAGAAAATGACATTCCTATTGCTGGCAAGGTTCAGGTGAATTCTATTTAGGGTTAGTTGCAAGACTCAAATGGCTTCAGGGCTTGCACTGATTGTACTTCTGTCTCCTCAGTAGCACTCCAATAAAGTACCTATCCTCTAAAGTACTAATTTTCAGAGAACCAGGAGCTTGCCATCCAGCCTGAGACTGTGGCAGTATCTTATCCCTCATACCACTCTCGTTAACACAAGATAATGCGGGGTCTTTTGACTCCTAGAAACGTAGCCTGTTTATCTCCTGTGATGAGGCACCCAAATGGGCCTTTGGAGAGGACTCCGTTAGTAACTGTGACTCTCAGCTCCATATGTATCCTGACGACATTCAGATTTATCTTTTCCCTCCCTTAAGACATTAGTGGAGAGGATGAAAAATGAACAGTCCTCGCCAAATGCTCAGCCCTTAGAGTTCTCAGAAAACAAATGTTGTGTTTCCAAAATAAGAACCACCTCTGATAGAAGAAGAGAACTCAGTGCTTCCCTCCAGTTCCTGTCATCGCTCTACGCACGCTCTCTTTTGGCCATTGTCTTTTGGTATTTGCATGTAGGACCCATGAATGAAAGATATTATTAAAAGGACTGATTTGACATCACCAAAGGGCAGTTAGCCACATACCAAAAAGAGAGGTTGACTGCCAGGTAGGTCTAGCACAAACTGGTGGAGTAATCTAAAGTAAGGAAAGAAATAACCCATTGTATATATTGGGAGTGATTTGAGCTGCAGGTAATGAAAAAGCCAATGGAAAGAGACTGTAACAAGGAGAGTTGTAACGTGTTCTCAGATTAGCTCACTGCTGATATAAGATCAGCAGCTCAATAGTATCAGAGCCTGGGCCTCTGAGATCTCCTTTCTCTCAGTTTCAAGTAACTTCAAGTACCACGTCCATATTCAAAAACAGGAAGAAGAAAGTCAGTAGAAGAAAGTCGGTACCAATCGATTTGTAAACCTTCCCAGAAAATTCTTGTTGGTCAAAACTGTAATAGCCAATTCTAGCTGCATGTGAGTATTTCACTTTCCTGGACATTGTAATGGAAGGAGATGGAAAAGAAGAGGGGGGAATGACTTTTGGTCAACCAGTCAACAATCTACCACATCCACTAAGTTTTCCTCAGCAGTTCAGCCATAAGAAGAATGCCCTATAATTTACCTTTTGGGATATTTTTTAGAGTGGAAGAAAACAGAAGCTAACTGGAACTGTCCTGGGAAAACTGGAATATATGGTCACTCCAGTCACAGAAAAAGTATTCTGAGAACTTAGCCCCTCTTCCTTGAACAGTTTGACCAGGGAACTGAAAACCTGCTTCTCTGGTGAGTACAGTCTCTCAGGCTGGATCCAGGGTCTTCCAATGTCATTTTCTGTTTACACTTCCACTGGACTTCAACTATGGAGAAGGCCAGACCCCTTTCCTGTGAGAGCATTTGCTAAGGTCATTTGGCAAATACTCTTTGGTGGCCCTTCCTTCTCTTCCTTCTGTGCAGCTGAAGCCTTTTTAGAGCAAATATTCTCCCTGTCTCCCTCCGGCCTGCCATCCTGACTGTGACAATGATGATGACATCACTCCATGAGGCAAAGAGATTCTCAGAAATTAGATATTTTTGTCTATTTACAGAGGGTGGGGGTTGTGTCCTTCCAGCTAACTTATTTCATAATGGATTTCCCCATGAAGGTAAAAATGATTACCAATAGTATAAATTGAAACTTCTCAGAGCATTTGATGTTTCCATCCTGACTTTATATCTTTATTTATTCATAAGGACAAAAAAATAATCTAGGAGTGAAATCTATGTCTGCCACCATAATTACAAAGTGGTGTAAGATTATTTCTAATCTTATAGCCAGAAATAGTTTATGATGCCAAGGTATATCACTAGAATACTAATAATGTCTGACTCTACTACGTTGAATTCTCGTTACTTTTATGTGACTTATCTTTTTAACTTAAGACTTTTTCTTCTAACATCTACCTTTGAAAATTTCTACATAAATAAAATGCAATATTACTTTGACTGTTTTGAATACATACTTGTTGGGGGGAAAATCACAGAAATAAGAGTAAAAAGTGAAAGTTCTCTGTAATCATAAATGACATGACCACCTTTACCAACTCTCAGAAAAACACCACTGTTCACATTTTGTGTGTGTAAGATTTTGTGTGTATAAGATATTTAGGGGGTGGCCAAAAGTAAGTGTATACTTGTTTATATAGAAAAAGACACACACATTATAATTCTCACAAGAGCTTCATTAACTCTGTTTCATGTACTCACAACTGTAAACGTACTTTTGTCTACCTGCTCATATCATTAGTGAGCATACGTATAACTTCATTTTTCATCTAAGACTCTATTAGTGTCTCCTACCCCATTCTCTTTAACAACTGAATTGCATGCCATTACCTCTAATGGTGTGAGAAATATTTAAGACATGGAAACCACTTTGATGGTGGCAGGTCTTCTGGATAGAAAAGAAAGGAAATTTTTATGTAGCTCTACTGGAAAAAGTTTATAAAACTACATTTTACTGTGGAGCAAAGTACACAAATAGGCTACAGTATTCTCACATAAAATATTATTATGAAATGAGATTTCTCCAAAAATATCTTTTATTTTCAGAGTGAGGGTAGAGATAACTTTGAACGAATGTCATATTCCATGGTTTGGGAAGTTCTAAAAATAAACTTAATGGACTGTTTTAATAGGCTGGATGTCACTTCAAGGATCTTATATTTGTAGAAAACAAAACGTGACCATTTCCGTAGTCTAGACACAATCACCTACATTAAAATAACTCATTCTTTTAAATAGAATTTTAACATTCTCCACATATTTTATATTTTTCTCTAATGAATTCACTGTTGTGCTGGCATTTTCTCATAATGTGTTATGTAAAATCCTTCTTTCCTGCCAACATTGTGAATTGAACCGGCATGAGCTAGTTAATGACTCTCAGTTCATCTTCCTTTCCCTCCAAGTCTTAACTACCCATCCAGGTATTTATAGTTCATTCACAGCCGTTAAGACCTCTTAGAATTCAGGGACATTTTTCCTCCACTGCACTGTGATTATTTACCTACCTGCTCTAATCACTCGCCTTTTTCTAGTAATACTTCTATGGCACAAAACCACATTTTCTGTAATTTTGCAGCTCTCTCCTTCTAATCCCCCAAAGCATAAACTACACGCATCTGAAATTTATGTATTTATTTGAGGCTAATTCTGTTTCTCTGACTGGGAAACGATCCTTCTCCTAGGTTTATGATGCCATATTCCCAAGTCATGGAACACTTCACATGATATTGACTTAAAAATCACAGTCGAGTTTCATGGAAGACTGACACATAAAATTCTCAAGGAGGTCTACTTAGCTGCTTAATATCTCTTTTAACTTTTCGATAATGTGCTTTCGGTAGAAGCCTGGGTGGTGGCGGGGGAGTCCCTTTACCTTTGTCATACAATCTCCAATTATTGAAAGTGTGACACCACCCTGGCTGGTGTGGCTCAGGGGATTGAGCGAGAACCTGAGAACCCAAGGGTCACTGGTTCAATTCCTTGTCAAGGCACAGGCCTGGGTTGCAGGCCAGGTCCCCAGTAGGGGGCATGAGAGAGGCAACCACATACTGATGTCTCTTCTCTTCCCTCTCTCCCTTCCCCTCTGTGTAAAAATAAATAAATAAAATATTTTTTTAAAAAAGTAAGTGTGAGGCAAACACAAAAGCTTAAGGCCAGTGTGCTAAAACCTATACTCACCCTGTAGGACGGTGATTTCCAACCTTTTTCACCTCAGGACACACCTAAACTAATGACTACAATTCTGTGGCATGCCAAAGAATATATTATATGTTTTGGCAATCTGACAAAAAAAAATGGTATAATCTTGAATCATTCACACCAGATAGCTATTGCTATGTAGACTATTGTCATTTTTTAATTTGACAATCTAAAGGAAAAGAGGTCAGTGCCCCTGACTAAATAATTGTCAGGTGTTGCATGTTTTAAAAATCCCTGCAGCACACCAGCTGAAAAATCACTGCTCTCGACCAGCAGTTCTCAACGTGTGGCCCACAGTGCCCTGGGCTCCCCAGGCAACTTTGAGGGACTCTGTGGACTCTTGGCATGAATTCATGTTTTTACCTCTTTTTCAATCTTCCATGAACAAGTGGTCACCCCCTCCTACTGCCTACCCCACTGTCCACTGCCCTGGCAGAGGCTGACGCAAAAGCAGACACCTTAATCTGCTTTGAATTATACTACTTTTATCGTTACGTGGAGATAACCTCATCATTAGCATTTCTTTCTCCATCATAACTAGGAGGAGGAAAATAAAGGAATGCAGGGAATCTCAACTCACCAAAGCTAGAAGACGCTGAGGTTTACAGAATGAAGTAGGTCATTCGTTGCAGCTCCTTTCTTTGGCGGAATCTGTTCTACCCTCTTCTCCCTCCCTCTCCTACCTTCTCACAAAGAACCTGGCTCCCCCTGGATGAACAGCAATCACATAGGTCCACTGATAAGTCAATATTGGCCAAAAAAGTAAAGTAGTAGTTGGCAAGGCTTAGTGTCCCTTCTTCAGGGAAAGACAGCCTTATTGTACCCAAATTGTTTCTCAAGAGCATTGGAGGCACCATTGAGTGGCAGCACAGAGAGAGCTACAGTCAAATCAAAACTGTTCAAGTGTCCTACGATTGAGAGCCCATGCCATGATGGTTGGGGAAGGAAGGGATGGGCCCTGTCTGCCCTTTATGAGTCTCCTTCTGTTTCATTCACTCCTTCCTGGAAACCTAACATTGCTTCAATTTGATGCTATGGCTTACCAAGGCAAAGACAGAAAAAAATTAAATAAAAGTCTTTTGAGGATGTCAAAATGATATCAAAGCTTTCCAAGTGCAGTTCAGAGTAACACCTTAGCCCTGTTGTGATGGAGTATCCCTCCAGATTCTCACAGTGTTCTCTCTCCACAGCAGAAACCTCTCATGTCAAGTGTAAATTGATGCTCAGTCTCTGCAGGTGGTCTGGGTGAAGGGCATCTCTTCCCCAGACCTGCACCTTGCCCAGTGCCTGGCATGCGATGCATACAATACGTATGTGTAAAGTGTAAGAATTCAATGTATTGCTCACTCTGATTTACCCTGGATCTTACTGAAACATTGAAGCTTCGAATGAGAAATAATTATTTAAAAAAAGAGAAGGTAGAATACTAAAGAAGCTTTTCTGTTTGTATAAAGTCAGCCTTGAAACAGACCTAACATTATACATTTTAATTAAAAAATAAATTGCTTTAATCTGCTAGAGCTCAGTATTGCTTCTTGGGCAGGCCACATATGGGTGCAAATTTTATTTTCTCAGCTGAACATCAGCTTCGCTAAAACAAGAGATATTTTGATGCATGTAAAAACCGTCTATGTTCCAGATTTTCTAGGCCACCCAAAATTCAAATAATCACATTCTTTACCATAAAGTCAATATGCTTAATAGACAACCAAGTGTTACTTAATTTTTATCTTTGTTGGATCTCTATTTTAATTGAAAAATTGAACAAAAATTATCCTCCAGTCTCTGCATCTATCACTTTATCCCCTTTTTCTCTTCCAGAGTAGCTAGTACAGAGACCTGCATGAAACAGAAGTTCACCATGTTTATTGCTTATATAATCAATTAACCAATTAGTGGTTGAATCTGTTATAAAATGACTTCCCTAAAAACTCACTCCCATCAAAAAAAGCATAGAAATTCAAGTTTTCTTTGCTTTTAAAATGCCTTTCAGGAAGATAATGCAGTAAAATGGCTCTGGAGAAGAATTTGAAAGCATTTCTTCTTCGTGTGCTAACCTACTGACCTGCCATAAAATTTAAAAAACAAAACTCAACACTTACTTTATATCCATGATAAAATGTGATTCCCTAATGGTCCAAAGTGGAAGAAAGTAGAATAAAACTTTGGCCTAAGGACTCTTACTGTTGTTTACAAACTTATACTTGGGAGGAAGAAAGGGAGGGAGGGAGGGAGGGGGAGGGAGACAAAAGGAGAAGACTATGGACTTACAGTCTAAAATGGTATTTAATATTCTTCTGTGCACTGAGTCCCACATTTCCGCCAAAGTACCCATAAAGACACTTTAAGAAATGATAAAAAACTTTCCAGTATCAAATGCGAGGCTGACAATCTATTGCCAACTATGGGAGGAATTTTTACTGTCTAGGCAGCTGATGGTGCTAGAGTCGACCCCACAGCCTCCCTGTCTCCCTTCCTGGTCAGGGGACGCCACTCTAAAACTGAAATGGCAGCCACTGGTGACACATGTTATTTACATGTCAGGTTATTAAAATAAAATGAAATTTAAAATGAAGTTCCTGAAACGCGATAGCCATGGCGACAACTGGCTGCCACGCTGAACAGCACAGCAACAGAACATTTCCGCCGTCACTCAAGGTTCTACTGGCCAGGACACTTTCAGTCCGGGCCTGCACGGGCTCTTCCTTTTTAACGTGATCATCCCCTTTTGTCAACCCTCCATGAAAACTCTTTCTTGGGTCTCATTCTTGGTTTCCACTAATTCCTTCGAACACCAGATCTTCCCCTCCTCCTTGATCAGCCCCCGTCTAAGAAATCAACCCTGACTTCCCGCCCTGGCTGGTGTAGCTCAGTGTATTGAGCATGGGCCTGCAAACCAAAGGACCACAGATCGATTCCCAGTCAGGGCACATGCCTGGGTTGCAGGCCAGTTCTCAGCAGGGGACACACGAGAGGCAACCATACATTGATATTTCTCTCCCTCTCTCCTTCCCTTCCCCTCTAAAGATAAATAAATAAAATCTTTTAAAAAATGTATTGAAAAGAAAAGAAATCAACCCTGAGTTCCCTGCATTCTGTTCATGCTCTGACTGTTCCCACACAGAGCTCGGGGGTCTCTGCCCCTACTACCTGCCAATCACCTCCTGAGTAAGGGAAGGGTGGACAATAATTCAGACTAAGTTTCTACCCATGGTAAGATGTATGTATGTGTTCTTATAACAATGCCACATTATATTATTGTGTCTTCTGTATCTGGTTCAAAGTCCTTTCTCAACAAAAAATAAAACTGTTAAAATTTGAAATTAAAGACAAATTATATTAGTGATTGTGAGACAGAAGAAAAATATATATACATGTAAGCATGAGAAAACACCACAAAGGATAAACAGTCTTGACTATGTGAAAATAAAAAATCTACATATAGCAAAAAATTAAAAAATAAAAAAGAAATATTTAAAGCAAAAGACTACTACAAGCTGGAGAACATAATTATAATACATACATCAGTCAATGGAATATTACTGTAAATATATTTCAAAAATAAAAGCAGTACTACCTTAATATTTAAAGGTACAAAGAACATTAAGAGGAAAATTATTCAACCTCATTCTGAACCAAGGAAATATACATCTTAAAATACTACTTTTTTTGTACCAAAGCACCTTTAAAAATAATTATACTTCTGTATAAAGGTGTAGTGAGGTAAGCTTATTCATAAATCATGCCTGATAGACATACAACTTTCCTGGAAAGCAATTTAGAAATTCATATTAAGAGCCTTAACATGTTCATACATTTTGACTTGATAATTCACTTCCACCTCTAGGACTCTGTTCTAAGGAAATAATCTCCAATTATAGGCAAAGATTGAATCTTAGAGGTATTAATTGCAAATAAAAAAAGAGAAAAGAAGTATTTCTAATAAAACAAAAAAAAAATAATTAATACAATGTAAACATCCATAAGTAAAATACTGTATGTCACATCTCTTAAAAATTTTTAAAAGGAATGAGAAACTTCTCACTGCACAATATAATTGAAAAAAGCAGAACATAAAAAATCAGGGTAAGCCCTGGCTGGTGTAGCTCAGTGGACTGAGTGCTGGCCTGCAAACCAAAGGGTCACCGTTTCAAGTCCCAGTCAGGGCACATGCCTGGGTTTCGGGCCAGGTCCCCAGTGTCAGTGGGTGCATAAGAGGCAACCACACATTGATGTTTCTCTCCCTCCCTTTCTCCCACCTTTCCCCTCTCTCCAAAAATAAATAAATAAAATCTTTATAAAAGCTGGATACATCGAGAATAAGTATTCATTTTTTAAAAGAATAGTTATCTCTAGAAATAAGTTGTGCAGTTGATTTGACTTTAAATGTTTTTGTACTGCTCATATTTTCGGCAATGTGTCTATATTGCCTTTAAAATCAGGAAAAATGTAAATACTTTTTATCTGATGTGAAACTAAAATTATGGACTCAGCATCCAAATGGCTGCAGCCTGTGACCGAGTCCATATGAAATTCATTACCCGACTGTGACAGCTAATTTTTCATCAAGGCCCCTTGGGAATAAGCTTTCATGACTTCTCCTGTTGTGTTCCACACAATTTCACACTGGATCGTGTGCTGTTTTCAGTGTTCTTTGGGGCTCTTCCCTATTAATGCGTATGTTTTAGCCTTACTGGATTTGGTGAACACTTACGAAGCATCCATTCTGTCCCAGGCTGTGCTATACTACAATGTCACTTCGTGTTTTATTTAACCATCACAACGATTTAAAAATATTCTTAGTATTGGCCAATGTTTAAAGATGTTAAAAGGAAAAGTGACTTACTCCGAGTGGCAGAACTTAAATTTAATCATAGGTCTCCTATTTCCAGTACCGCATGGCAATTCCGCTAAATAGTCGGTGTTACCTCTTTAACTTTTTCTCCTCACTTAGGGGACCAGAACATGTGGTGCGTTTTCTCCAGGCGATTTAATTTCCCGATGGAGGTTACCGTGTGAAGGAGCGCCACAATCCTCTACTTTTTAATCTGTGTACGATCGCTGGGCAGTGCTTAGCGAATCCTAGATTTGTGCTGGGTTGTTCCTACGTCCTTCAGGGCTTTGTTCTGAACACTTGTCTATGTGTTGGATGTACAGCAGATGCAAACTTAAGTTTGACAGGATAGAAGATGGAGGCAAACAGCACGACGTTACGCAGTGCAGGCGGAAAGTTAACGTAAATACGGAAACTCACAAGCAGGACGTGTGTAAGCCAAGACCAGGCATGCGGTCCTCTGAGTTGTCAGCATCTCGTGGAGAGCCTGTAGACAGAGGCCAGGACACATTGTGGGTTGTGCCCCAGGAGGGCTTCCCCGCCACCCCAAAACTCCACCACCTTACACAGGACAAGCAAGAGAACAGCCTTGCAAATGGAGAAATAACTGAGCTCGCCTGCTGGCCACTCTTGGGAGTTGCATGCCTGTGCTTCGGTCGCCTGGAGGCCTTGAGAGGTGAGAATACATGCGGCCCCGCCCAGGTGGAGGGCGGAGCTGGGGTCACCAGCCCCATCCAGAGTTTGCCAGGCCCTACCTAGCTGCATACCTAGGATCCCCTAGAGCAGCGGTGTTCAACCTCTGCGTCTCGTGGCTCATATAAACTAATGACTAAAATTCTGCGGCACACCAAAAAATTAGATTTTTTGCTTATCTGACCAAAAAAAAGAGGTATGATTTTGATTCATACACACCAAAGAGCTATTGTTGTGTTGGCTGTTGTTGTTTTTTATTTGACCATCTAAGGGAAAAGAGCTCAGTGCCCCTGTCTAAATAGTCAGCTTTTGCATGTTTTCAAAATTCTTGAGGCACATGGGTTGAAAATTGCCCTCCTTGAGGATACTGTTCTTGCCACAGAGGATGTAAGCCTTCCTGTTTCAGGCGATGTAAAATGACTCACTTCATCTTCCTGCTCTTCCACTGTAAAATGAGCAGTTGCACTAGCTGAAAGCCCTTTACACACACACACACACACACACACACACACACAGCCTAGATTAATTAGGCGCCCCTCCGGTGGGCGTCTACACCTGCTCTGTTGCTCTTAGCACAGCTCCACGAGTAGCTGTGTATTCGTCTGTCTCTCAGGAATCCAAGTCAACTCGCTGTAATTTTCACCAATGTATCCCCAGCACCCAACACAGGCAAATAATAGAGAATCCATAAATATTTAACTATTAAAATGGACATGTAAATGAATGGGTCCCTTCCAGCTCTTATATTCATACTGCAATCGAATAGTCTGGTGAAAGTTTCTGCTGGCTGTGAGCAGCCTCCAAGGCAGTTTAGTACAAGAGCACAAGGGCAGCAATGCTCCTGATCCTGGGTACCTGTCTGTACTTGCCCTGCCCCTCAGAGTTCTCCCCAACCAAAGGCTCACCCAGCCTCAGGGTCCAGACGAACTGAATTTAAACATGGCGGCCTAATACTACGTTAGTCTATGGCACAAGTCCACCCCCTTTGTACGCTAAGTCTTAATATTAATAGCTTCTGATCATATCCTATGTCTGTAGCCCCAGTGAAGTCCCCTGGGTTCCTAAGTGGTCTCAGGTTACCACCCTTCTGCTCTCTTATGCCCATTCCACAAACAAACTTCTAGTGAGGTGTGTGATTTCTTCTTGCTCCTACTGGCCTGTTCCCATTTCAAACCCTGCCCTGTTACTGTAATACCAGCCCTCTGCATTTTTCCACCCAGCTCAGACATCCTTCTCCCAGTATCCATATCCTCTCACCTGGACTTCATCCACCCCCACCTGTTGGAATGCACCTGCCATCTCTCAGAAATCTCAAATCACTGCTGCTTCTTGCATCATTACTGGGCTTGAGATATGCCTTTTAGAGACTGACGGGCCTGAGATGCTTGTATGGACCCCCTAGGTCTCGCTGCCTCTAGGGCCCTCCAGGACTCCCACAGACCAGCCCGTCTCGGTGCTCCCATGGCCACAGCCAGATGAGCTGCCGGACTTCTTCTGACCCCCCCAAAGCCAAGCGTGGTTTTAGTAATCAACTGACAATCTTCATTCCCATCCTCATTTTTAATTCAACTCCAAATATTGTTATAAAGTGAATGAATATTGCTTTAACACAATGAAAATATCCATTTATGTTTACATTTGAGACAATTCAAAACTCAGCTTATTTTGCAGTGAAATATTCTCTTACATGACTCAAGCTGCTCAAATTTTTTAATTTGATTAGCACTCTGGAGTGAAAACTTCTACAATGAGGGGGAGAGTTTCACAAATGTGGCAGCCACTTTACTTTCAACAAATCAGATTTGTTGGAAGATTCTGACCAGATTTTAATTCTGCAGTGACTTCAGCTCCTTTACAACAAATCAGTTGCTAGGTGTAATAAAAACAAACGTTCTGCTATTATTTCTGTAGTGAAGAAAAATATTTTGTAGTTCTGCACTTCCACATGTGGTTTCTTTCTGAGTAATCCATTTTTTCTTCCTGTAAAACTCTCTGGCTGCTAAAGCTTGGCCATGAGGCTAATTTATCAAAAGTAGGGTGATGACCCAACCCAGTGCGCCCAGGACCGAGGGGTTTTGGAGGATTTGGACATCCAGTTCTAAAACCAGGACAGTCCCAGGTGAGCCAGGATGGCTAGTCGGCTAAGTCTACAGGGCATGATGGGAGGGCAGGGCCAATGAGAACAACAGTGTACTGTGATGTGCAGAAGGAAGACACAGGACAGCCACCACTGGGCAAGTACACTAGGAAGAGTAGAGATCCCGTCAGTAGGAAGAAGAGGGATTTCAGAGTGAGCATGGGGCTTAAGACCGTGCTGGGGTCTTTCAAGGATCTGACCACTCCAACACCAGCACCTGAGCTCTAAGACCTGAATCAAGGAGACCTTTAAGAATACAGGAGCCCCAAAGAAGTCAGAGGAGGTAAAGTAAAGGAAATGCCCTGTCTGGTTTCTCGGGAGGAGACCACCTCTCATCGTGACTCCACGCCAACGTGGGGCAGCTGCATCAGAACAGAAATGGCAATTTCGTGTGCGTAGGCAAGGCCTGGAGACTGCGCCCCCATGTGGAGACCTACGTCAGGGCTGGAGAGAGGATTGAGTCAGGACTGAGATTCTATCCTAACAGGAACCAAGGTGGGCTCCTGTCAGCAGCCAGGCAGATAAAGTTGTCTCTAATCCTCTACATAATACAACCTCAAGTGACAACAGTCAAGTTCACTTTAATAGCGGATGAGATAAAGACAAACACCAAAACCCAGAAACCAGAAGTAAACCAGATGGCAGCAGGATGCCACAGAGAAAGACCACACTCTACCAAGGATGCCTGGAGGCCAGTGAGGCTTCTTTCCACACTAGATGCCAAAGTACCATGAAAAGAAGACACGGCGAGATTTTTTTTTTTTTTGGAGAGAAGAAACAAACAGCCCTAAGAAGAAATGTGATTACTAAATTAACTTGAAATGGACTAAAGGGATAAGGACTTTAGGGATAAGTTTATACACATTTTTCTATCAGCAGCAAAAATAAGGGATCCTGCCTCCTTTTCCCACCATCCTCACCTGTAGACAAATAAAGGGCACTGCTGACTGCGCGCATCCAAGTTGTAATGCAAAACATTAAACTGTGCCGCATCTCCATGGTATTCAGTTCCCTCCACCTCTTTTACGACATACTGTTCTCTCCATTAGAACCAAACAGATCCTTCTCTTCAAAAGCCATTTCTATTTCACAATTCTGAATTATTGAGATTGGAAAGATGGTGCCGTAAAAATAGGGACACCAAAGACCTTGTCTGTCAGACTCGCCATGAAGTTGGAAGCCTTCCCCTTCCAGAAGGAATCTTGGCTTCCTCCTTGGAAACGACATGCCTAATTCAGAGCCACATTTTTATTCCCATTCTTCCTCTGCTAAAACTGAAAAATATATTTCCAAAAGCATTTTTTCATAGTTTCCCTTTCACACTGTGCCTTTGTTTTGCATATCTGAGATATGGTGTTTTATAGACGGATTACAATTTTGGAAATCTCGAGCATTTTAGTAAATTTTAGAGGAAGAAGTTTTTCAACAGGTGAGCCTACACTGCTCAAATCTTATAACATAGGAACTTACCGGCTTGGCTTTCACTGACGCCAAAATGTACAACTGTCTTGGCAGGAAAGTAGAATTTTCTTCTGACTAGCAATAGAGTGAAATTTCCTTTCTAGGAGGTAGGCTGACAATGGTACTCTGTTCCGAGTCAGGCCTGTGCAGGTGTGACTTGGCAGGATTTGGGAGTTATAATAGAAGATATTGTTATAATTGGAGTCATTTCATTCAGATTCTACTGGATGAGTTTCTAATCTACTCAAGCAATAAAGATGGGATAAGCTGCAAAAGCTATTATTCTCCAGAGGTACTGATTCCTATGAAAACATTGTATTTTTGAAGCTCATAAGTTAGCACACTGTTAATTTTCTTCATCCTGCTCAGGGTAGTCATGCCTTGGGGCTTGCATCCCTCCTTCACTAGACCTGACCTCACGCTCTGACGGTTCCTCCAGACATTTGCTTCCAGTGGAGCCGGGTTATACTCATGCACTTGAGTTGTGCTCCCTACTTTCCTTGACGAAGCATCAGCTTTTACTCTAACACAGGTTTCTTCCTTTTGCAGCATTTACCCTTGGGAAAGTGTACCGTCGAACACTCTTGGTGAAAGCATGACAGAGTCTACAGCGAGTGAAGTGCCCTTCACCAAGGCACCAAGTGCTCTCCTTGGTGAAGGCACCTCACCAAGGCAAGAGCATCAGCAGACAATACAATGGCTTTCGCAGAGAGCTAGCAACTCTGACTGGGGAAGGTCTTAGTTAAAAGTCTACAGAACAGGGGTCAGCAAACCACTGTCTGTGGTCTGAACTGGGCCTGCTGCCTGTTTTTGTGAGTAAAGTTTTATTGAGACCCAGTCACTATCATTTGTGTTCATTCTCATATTGCCTATGGCTGTGTTTGCATTATAATGGCCGTGCTGAGTAGTTGTAACAGAGACTGTAGGGCCTTGAAAATCCAAACTATTTACTATATGGCCTTTTACAGGTAATTCCGCCAATCCCTGGTCTACAATATGGATGGTGGACACAACACACATTGCCATTACCCTTCCTTCCTGATGTCACTAATCAACTAAGACCTTTCTTCCCAATGAAACTGATAGGACCTCAGAAGCCTTCCCAATATATGCAGGTACCAATATTCACTCCAAGTTGCCACTCTGGGCTTAGAATAAAACACTTTTAGGGTCATATGGAGCAAAAGAAAGAAAATCCCATTCCTCTGAAACTATATAACCTGATTATTAAATCCAAGTTGTCCTCTGAGTATTTTTTCCAGATTTCTATAAAGTTAAGTATACTGTCTGGTTTTCTGAACTAGATCAGAGCTATCAGAAATCACAAGGGATCATTTGTTTTCACCTCCATCTTTGAGATTTCCCTAGAACTTGGTGACCACACCATCAATAAGTGACCATTTCTACAAACTGTTAAGAATTTTTTTAATCATTAGGGAAGGAAAAAAGTCACCTGTGACTGTTTAATGAGGCTCTCTAATTTATTTTTCCTTCTTTTTTTTTATCTTCAAGTCAATTTCATTTTTCTCTGTCATTGGAGAAAGGTCATCAGCCTCAGAACTTCCCCTCTTAATCAGTTCTTTTCCCACAAAGCTTTGTTTGGTTTTGTAAGAATCAGACTTACAAGAGACTTGTCACGCCTGTGCATCCTAGCCAAGAAAATAAAATATAATTGCATTTTCAGCAACCCCCCCCCCAATTTCCCTAAGCATACACCCAGAAAGCTACAGGGGAGCAATAATTTGTAGCCATGTCTTAAATGAGGATTCTTCGGCAGCTACTTTTCTCTCAATGAGAAAGCACTTAACAAAAGCACTTTACAGTGCCATGGGATGCCCATGATACAAAAAGAATTATTTACCCTCCACTTAAGTAGCACATAATGAGATATTATTAATAAATGAATATTGATCTTCCTTGGAAAGGACAAAGCTCAAATCTCTTTCCCACCAGTGTTGAGATCCGTGTCTCAGCAGCTCACAAAGAAAAAACAGTTTCACTTCATGTAGTCCCAAGATGTAAATCAAAGGCTTTATGGCTTTGTTGCTAGGTTCTCTGGTGAGACACTTTGCTGATATCGAATTATAAGCATCTGAATCAGTAAGCGTTGAAGGTGATTTAGGGTCCTCATAGTTCCCAGCAAAGCTGAATGGTGAACTCATGGCTGGGGAAGAGATGACACTGCATCAGACTTGTTTTCACAATATAGTGTTAATGACAGTTATTAACACAAGTGTTTTTTTTTTATTTCTTTTATTCTTTACATCTTTATAATTCAGCACTTCAAACTTCAAGATTAAGAATGCAAGATTACTACTAATTTGCAGTAAATGGCACCAGAAAATGGTCAATGCTCAGGAACTTTGAGACTCTGAGACATTGAGATGTTTCTACTAAAAACACTATAGAAACTATCATTTGTTTTTTGGACGTTCCAATATAACTCTTTCTAAGGCATCTCCCATACACATAGTCACTGAATAGCCACTCTTACATAAATTGAGATTTCAACTTGAAGATGTTTTTCATCTTCCTCAAGAAAAAAGACAAGAAATCCTACACACCCATACAAAGCACACTCCTTCCTAAATAGTCGTTTATCAAATAACCCAAACACAAAACATCCCATGCCTAAAATCCTTCCACGATAACAAGACAATGGTGTCCTAAGAAGGGCCAAGAGTCAAGCACCATTAATAAGGGAAATCAAACAGGAATGGGAAAGCTTGGATAACTCCAGTCTAAGAGTGACTTGAATAGTTCAGCATGAAGCCTAAATGGCTTGTCGAAGGTCAAAGAGGCTACAAAGCAGGAACTATATTAGAATAGTTTAGGCATTCCCCGGTACTCTCTGGCATTTTCTACAGAGCATCTGCCCTATATCTGGCTTCTGGTAACTGATGACCACAGAAACCCCCAGCATTGAAGGGAAATTCTACACGATAGCAACTGACTGTTCCACATTTGACCAGAGGAGGTAAACTCTTCCAGGCCCTTTCTGACTTCCCCAAAACAACAAGTGAGAAGACAGTCTCGTTATTTCCATGCTTTCTTTCTAGAATCATATTGTGAACTAAAAACTCTTTTTTTTTTTTTGGTGAAACGAGACAATTTTTTTCATTTTTATTTTTTTATTATTTACCATTTTTTTTTATTTTAGTTGTTGTTCAAGTACAGTTTTCTGTCTTTTACTCCCATCCCATTCCACCCTCCCAGTGCTCCCCACCTCCCTCCCATTTCCACCCCCCTTAGTTTTTGTCCACGTGTCCTTTATATTTTGAACTAAAAACTCTTTAATTTTTAGAAAAGTAGGTATTCGTGTTCAATCAGTTTGTTAACATCTGAAGTGCTTCATCGATACGTGCTATCAGTTCTCCACAGTCTTCTCCTTACATTCTGAACCCTTTCACTCTGCTGTGAACAGAGGTGCTGATTGGTGGCATTCCGAAGTCTGTGTCGGCCCCATGCACTGTAAGGAGACCTGACGTGAGGAAATGAGGGAGCGAAACTCATGGTAGAAAAGGAAATTGAAACAGGCATTGAAAGTTCTCCTGTATCATCAAGTTTTCCATCTGATTATTCCCTTTGCCTCCTCTTATTTCTCTTCTTAATAATAATTGAATAAACAAAAACAGTCCAAAAAACCTTCCACTTCTACAGCCATATTTCTTTGCAGAACTCTTCAAGAGCCTAGTCCACACTTGCTAGTTTACTGTCTCCAATTCCCCTCCTTGCAAAGGCCTTCAGCCCACGTCATCCAGGCTTTCATCGCCCATCATCACATCAGTAAAACCACCCTTGTTCATAAACGTCACCAGAAATGCCTCTCACTGCCAAATCCAGGGGCCAATTCTCAGTCCTCCTTGTACTTGACTTCTCGGCAACTTGGTATACAATTGAGTCCCCCCTCCACCGTTGTACATCCCTTCCCTTGGCTACCAGATCCCCACATCTCTTGGGTTCCGTCCTACCTCCCTGGCCCCTCAGTGTCCACCTTTTTTGCTGGTTGCCCTTCAGCACCCTGATCTCCTAACCCTGGAGTGTTGCAGGCACCCCATCATTTCTCCATCCTTGATCACCCCCTTGGCCATCTCAGTCAGACTCCCAACTTGTCATGCAATCAATGTATGTCAGCACTCACACATGTATCTATTAAAATTTTA
>PVKM010029969.1:0-11453 GCA_004027735.1 Carollia perspicillata | reverse complement strand
CTTTGCTCCTGTTTTAGGTGTCCACTTAGTCTGCTTTTGTTTTAGGTGTGGTTGTTAATAACTGTGAGTTTGCTGTCTTTTCACCATTCATATTTTTTATCTTCTTTTTCTTAGATAAATCCTTTTAACATTTCATATAATAAGGGCTTGGTGATGATGAACTCCTTGAACTAATCTTATCTGAGAGGCACTTTATCTGCCCTTCCATTCTAAATGGAAGCTTTGCTGGATAGAGCAATCTTGGATGTAGGTACCTGCCTTTCATAACTTGGAATACTTCTTCCCAGCCCCTTCTTGCCTGGAAGGTCTCTTTTGAGAAATCAGCTGACAGTCTGATGGGAACTCCTTTGTAGGTGATTGTCCCCTTATCTCTTGCTGCTTCTAGAATTCTCTCCTTCATTTTAATCTTGGCTAATGTAATTGTGATGTGTCTTGGTGTGTTCCTCCTTGGGTCCAACTTCTTTGGGACTCTCTGAGCTTCCTGGACCTCCTGGGAGTTTATTTCCTTTGCCAGATTGGGGAAGTTCTCCTTTATTAATTGTTCAAATAAGTTTTCCACTTGTTGCTCTCTCTCTTCCCCTTCCCCTTCTGGTACTCCTATAATTCGGATGTTGGAACATTTAAAGATGTCCTGGAGGTTCCTCAGCCTCTCCTCATTTTTTAAAATTCTTGTTTCTTCATTGTTTTCTGGTTGGTTGTTTCTTTCTTCCTTCTGGTCCACTCCATTGATTTGAGTCCCAGTTTTCTTTCCATCCCTATTGGTTCCCTGTGCATTTTTCTTCATTTCATTTATCATTGCCTTCATTTGTTCATCTAATTTGTGACCAAAATCAACCAGCTCTCTTTCTAATAAAACTTGAATGAATAAAAAAGACCTGTGCTCTTAATGAGATCATTAAAAAGTAATGTGCATGATGTAGAGCAACTGGAACTCTCATATATTTCTGATAGAATGAAAATGTGTGCACTTTGAAAAACTAATATTATCTACTAAAACTAAATATACATATATAATGTGACACAAGAGTTTATTCCCAATAAAAAGGTATGCTTATATCTCCAAAAGATATATAAAAATGTTCATAGAGAAGTAGTCAAAATAATAAAATCTGGAAACTGAGCTAAATGTCCATCAGCAATAGATTGGATAAACAATTTGGGCTATACAGTGGAATATAAAACAACAATGAAAAATGTACTATTGCTATATGCAACAGCATAGATATTGTAGAATAAAAAAAATCTATGCACAAAAGAATAAATATAGTATGATCTACTCATATAAAATTCAAAAACAGGCAGGATAAATCTATGTTGTAAGAGATCAGAAAAGCAGCTACCTTTGGACAAAGGTTTTGACTGAGAGGGAATATGAAAAAGCATGATGAGGTGTTGTACATATCCTATATCTTGATGTAGGTAAAAATCCACCAATTGTATATACTTAAGATCTATGCACAGGACTTTTGAAAATTATAGCTAGTTAAAAAAGAAAAACAGAAGAGCAATGTGCTTAAAACTTGGCAAGACATATCTTAACCAGTTAATATCTAATACTGTAGCCTCAGTTGTTTTAAGGGGTCAATAGAAGAAATATTTTCTTTTACTAAGGAACATTGAGTAACAAACTAGATGGTTTGTTTGATTATTTGTTTGTTTGTTTGTTTGTTTACATTGTTGTTGGTTAAACAACAATAGAGTTGTTGGCTCTAATGGGAGGTGGGGGGACAATGGAGGAAAAAAGGAGAAGGGCCATCAAGGAACATGTATAAAGGACCCAAGGACAATCCAAGGTGGGGTAGGATTGAGGGTGGGAGGTGGGGATAGATAGTATATTTAATCATGCTTTTGCAACAGACACAAACACTATTTACTTAAACACCAATACACAGCATCATATTTTTACTTTTTAAGGAAAACAAGGTTTTCATTCATTCATGCTGCCAATAAAAAGAACTTGTTATTTTCCAAGAATTTATTTATTCCAGAATTTTTTTTATTTAGCCATAAAAAACATAATTACAAGTAGTGCTAAAACTTTTAAGTATTTCATATTAGGTTCCTGTTAATGAATTTCTATTTATTTCTTATGTTCCATTGTTCTACTCTATTGAACTTTTAGCTAAAGGAATAAATATAGAATACATATAAATATATTCAAACATACCTATGTACCTCTCCCTTGCTCTATCACCCCTCCCCTCTTCCTCTCTCTCTCTCTCTCTCTCTCTGTTTCCCTCTCTTTCTCTCTCTCATACACATATATACACAGGTAAATGGTAAAGACTGTAAAAGAGTAAACCAGAAAAATCAGTTTAGATATAATTGCATCATGTGGGATATTCCTGAATCTCCCAATGTAAATTTTTCTTAAACACCTAAATGAGGGACGTTACATTTTTAGGTCACTGCCATGGTCCAAGTTCCCTGCTTTAAAAAATATTGTTGATATTATTGTGGGAGATGCCTGCCCTTGATTTCCATGATCTATATCAGCTTTTATGAATGTTAAAGCTGGATAATGACAGAATTGTTGGGAGTCAAACTAGCCACCATTTGCTCCACAATCAATATTTATTGAGTACACACAAGGAGGCATAAAATCATTAGATCTTACATCCCATACCAAATTCTAATTTTGGCTCTCTTTGTATATAATTCAGGTTGATATGTCAATGAAATATTGAAAAGGGGTAATTATATTCATGATTTTTTAGATAAAATTTTAACTGGGAAAAAGATTATATCTCTCAGTGGGGGGAAGGGGGAGAATACAAGAAATTCATTTGTCACTGTAGCTGGTGTGGCTCAGTGGATTGAGTGCTGGCCTGCGAGCCTAGGGGTTGCTGGTTCCATTCCCAGTTAGGGCACATGCTTGAGTTGTGGACCATAACCCTATTTGGGAGTGCATGAGAGGCAACCACACATTGATGTTTCTCTCACTCTCTTCCTCCCTCCCTTCCCCCTCTCTAAAAATAAATAAGATCTTTAAAAATTTATTTGTGTTATCCACTTAACTGTTATGCTACTGGTATTATTAGTCATTTATTTAACACCTAATATGTGCAGAGTTTTCAGAGGTGGATCACAAGCCACATGGTCTGTGAAGCAAACAATTAATTTTACAAAGGGAGAATTATTAAGTTGAGTCACAGTTTATGAAAGCAGGGGGAGTTTGGTGGTAATATTATTGTGAGTCAAATTCTTAAAATTTTAACTTCTAATTTTTATTCCCTTCATACTCAGAAGTTCCAGATTAAAATAAATAATTATAATAAGATTCTACTATAATTCTAATGATCCCTCCATCTGTTTTGCCAGCCTGATTTTCTCTGGCCTCAAAGTAAACCTTTTAACAGGGCCATGGCAAGAATGAGCAAATTTGTGGGAAGGGACTATTAGTTTTATTTAAAACATATTGAGTTTGGTATTTGTCTTTCACCTGGTGGGGTGAAAATGGAGACAACTGTACTCGAACAACAATAAAAAATAAAAATAAAAATAAAATAAAACATTGAATTTGAAGTAAGTATCGAGGGAAATTCAGGTGAAGAAGAAATGAAATTGAAACACAGATATAGCAATCAATATTAGATTCACAATGCTGATGTCAGCAGAAAAGACATAGAAAGGACTTCTACAAAGCCAGTCTGCCCAATAAAAGCAGTAATAGTGCTGTCCAAAAGAGAAATTAAAATCAAAGTTTCAGAACTCTGGACACTAACCAAAAACTTGCAACAATATAGTGCACATTTATTAAATAAAAATGATTAAATCTCCTAAAAATGGCGATATTTTGGTACTTAACTTTCACATTTGCATTCCAATAACCCCATAATTGTTATGATAACCAACAGCATAGAATACACTGGGTGGTGCAAAATGTGTTAGAAGCACCCCCAAAAAACATTCTCTTCCTAGAAATGTATAATCTTCTAAAACTGAATCAGGAAGTATTAGAAAATTTGAATAGACAGATTACAGCTAGTGAAATTAAAGTAGTAATTTAAAAAACTTCCAATAAACAGAAGTCTTGGACCCGATGGCTTCACAGGTTAATTTTACCAAACATTCAAAGAAGAACTAACACCTATCTTTCTCAAAATTTTCCAAAAAATTCAATACTGGGGAAGACTCCCAAGCTAATTTTATTAGGCCTGCATTATCCTAATTTCAAAACCATATAAAAACAATACAAATAAAGAAAATTATAGACTAATATCTTGGTGAACATACATGCTAAAATACTTGAAAAAATATTAGCAAACCCATCCAGCAACATATTTAAAAGATCATACATTATGATCAAGTCAGATTTATTCCAGAGATGCAAGGTTGGTGCAATATCAGTATACCAACAAATGTGATATGCCACATAAACAAAGTAAAGGATAAAAATCACATGATCATATAAATAGATACAGAAAAAAACAATTAATAAAATTCAGTACCAATTTATGACAAAATTCTCAGCAAAGTGGGAAGAGCAAGAACACAGCTCAATGTAATAAAGGCCATATATGATAAACCCACAGTCAACATCATACTCACTGGACAAAACTAAAAGTGTTTCCCTTAAGAATAGGAACAAAATAGGGATGTCTATTTTCATCACTCTTATTTAACATAGTACTAGAATGCCTAGCTACAACAATGAGACAAGAAGAAGAAATAAAAGGAATCCAAACAGGAAAGAAAGAAGTAAAATTGTCATTATTTGCAGATGACATGAGACTGTATAGAGAACTCCAAAGATTCCACCAAAAAACTACATGAACTGATAAGTGAATTCAGTAAAATAACAAGATTCAAGATAAATATCCATAAATCAGTTACATTTTTATACAGCAATAATGAACTATCAAAAGTAAAACTAAGAAAACAATCCTATTTACAACTATACTTGAAAAATTATATGAAAGAAAGAAATTGAAAAAGATTAAATAGGTAGAAGCATATACTGTATTCATGGATAGGACAAATTAACATCAGTAATATGTCCATATTACTCAAAGCTATATACAGATTCAGTAAACCCTGAATAACTACATCAATCTTGAGAAAAAAGAACAACATTGCAGAATGTGCTATCTGACATCAAACTATACTACAAAGCCATAGTAATCAAAACAGCATGGCACTGACATAACAGACATATCAATCAATGGAAGAGACTAGAGACTTCAAAAATAAACCCACACCTTTATGATCAATTAATACTTAATGAAGGAGACAAGAACATACAATGAAATAAAGATAGTCTATTCAATAAATGGTGTTGAGAAAAATTGAACAGATAACATGCAAAAAGGAAACTGGACCACCTTCTTACACCATACACAAGAATATACTCAAAATGAATTAAATACTTAAATTTAAGACTTGAAGCCATAAAAATCCTAGAATAAAACATAAGGAGTAAAATCTCAAATAATTTTCATAACAATATTTTTTCTGATATATCTCATCAGGCAACAAAAATAAAAGAAAAATAAATAAATGAATGGGAATACATCAAACTAAAAGGTTTTTGCACAACAAAAGAAATCATCAACAAAATAAAAACACAGCCCACTGGTGACAGGACATATTCACCAATGATATATCTGATAAGGGATTAATATTTAAAATTATAAAGAACTTATAAAACTCAACCCGAAATAAAAACCAAACAATCCAACTAAAAAATGGGCAAATGACCTGAATAGACACTTCTCCAAAGAGCACATACAGATGGCGAATAGACATATGAAAAGATGCTCAAAGTCACTAATCATCAGAGAAATGCAAATTAAAACCACAATGAGATACCACCTCACACCTGTTAGAATGGCTATCAATAAATCAACAAACAAGTGTTGGCAAGAATATGGGGGAAAGGGAACCCTCTTGTCCTGTTGGTGGGAATGCATATTAGTTCAGTCACATGGAAAGTAATGCAAAGATACCTCAAAAAATTAAAAATGGAACTTATGACCCAGTGATTATGCTTCTGGAAATTTATCCAAAGAAAGCAGAAACACTAATTCAAAAAAAAAAAAAAACATAAGCACTACTATGCTTATTTTAGCATTATCTACAATAATCAAGATATGGAAAAGCCCAAGTGTCCATCAGTAGATGAATAGATGAGAAAACTATAGGTATTTACACAATGGAATTCTTCTTGGCTGGAAAAAAGAAGAAAAATCTCCCCTTTGCAACAGCATGGATGAACCTGGAGAACATTATGCTAAGTGAAATAAGCCAGTCAAAGACAAATACCATATGATTTTACTCATATCTGGAATATAATGAACAAAACTTAACTAACATAGAGACAGACTCACTGCTAGAGAGCAGGCTGACATATCTGGCTGTAAGTGGAGGCTGCTAAGGGGGTGTAGGTTGGGGAAAAAAGGAAAAGGGACTAATGGACATGGACAACAATGTGGTGATTGCAGGGGATAGGGGGACCTAAGTGGGAGAAACAGTCATGGAAAAAATACAACTAAAAAAAGCCAGATAAGGGAAAAGTTTAAATACGGAAACAATGGTCATCAGGGTAAAACTTTAATGTGGGTGGGGGTAGTGGAGGTAAGGATGAAAAGACATTTGATTTGACAACTAGAAAGTCTCTGAGAAACACCAAGGGAATAATTTTAGCAATGTGGTGAGGGTGGTAAGAGTGAGTGAATGAGGAGATGTAAGCAGTGTTAGTACTCCACTGTTTAAAGCATTTTGTTAGTAAAGAAAATAAATAAAATAGAACAAGAAGTCAAAGAATTGGTAATATTATGGGAATATTTTTAAGCATGTAGGAGAATTCAGTATAACATAGACTTTCAACTACGTGGGATGTTAGATTCCCTAACCCCTTCATAATAAAGGATCAAATTATTGGGGAAGACAATAATTGAGAAAGGTACTAAAAAGGCAGTACAGGGTAGGATTAAACATTTGCCTGCATGAATTCAATAAAAGAGAGGCGATATGCTTTTCAGAGAAAGGAGATATTGGTTGTGGTTAGGGGCAATAGAAAATCATAACAAGGGTTTTTTTCAATGCTTTCCAACGTGCAGTCCATAGAACTTCCTTTTTTAATTTTATTTTAATTGTTATTCAAGTACAGTTTTCTGTCTTTTACTCGCATCCCAGTCCACCCCCCCAGTGCTCCCCACCTCCCTCCCACTTCCACTCCCCTTAGTTTTTGTCCATATGTCCTTTATACTTGTTCCTGTTATCCCTTCCCTTTTTCCCTTGAAATTCTCTCTTCTCTCCCCTCTGGTTACTGTCAGCCAGTTTTCTATTTCAATGTCTTTGGTTATGTTTTGCTTGCTTGTTTGTTTTGTTGCATAGGTTCCTGTTAAAGGAGAGATCATATGGTATTTGTCTTTTAATGCCTGGCTTATTTCACTCAGCATAATGCTTTCCAGTTCCATCCATGCTGTTGCAAAGGGTAGGAGCTCCTTCTTTCTTTCTGCCGCATAGAATTCCATTGTGCATATGTACCATATTTTTTTGATCCATTCATTTACTGATGGGCACCTAGGTTGCTTCCAACACTTGGCTATTGTAAATTGTGCTGCTATGAACATTGGGGTGCATAGGTTCTTTTGGAATGGTGTTTCAGGGTTCTTAGGATATAATCCTAGCAGTGGAATTGCTGGGTCAAAAGGCAGTTCCATTATTGGTTTTCTTAGAAAATTCCATACTGTTTTCCATAGTGGTTGTACCAGTTTGCAATCCCACCAGCAGTGAACTAGGGTCCCCTTTTCTCCACAAACTCTCCAACACTTGTTGTTTGTTGCTTTGTTTATGATGGCCATTCTTACCGGTATAAAGTGGTATCTCATTGTGGTTTTAATTTGCACTTCTCTGATGGCTAGTGATATTGAGCATCTTTTCATGTGTCTCTGAATCCTCTGTATGTCCTCCTTGGAGAAATGCCTGTCCAAGTCCTTTGCCCATTTTTTAATTGGGTTGCTTATCTTCTTGGAGTGGGGTTGTGGTAAGTTCTTTGTATACTTTGGAGATTAAACCCTTGTCTGAGGTATCATTGGCAAATATATTTCCCCATATACTAGGGTCTCTTTTTATTTTAATGTTGTTTTCTTTAGCTGTGCAGAAGTTTTTTATTTTGATGAGATCCATTTGTTTATTCTCTCCTAATTTATATCCCTTGCTCTGGGGGACATATCAGTAAAACTGTTGTTGCATGAGATATCTGAGATTTTCCTGCCTATGTTCTCCTCTAGGATTTTAATGGTGTCACAGCTTGTATTTAAGTCTTTTATCCATTTTGAATTTATTTTTGTGTATGGTGTAAGTTGGTGCTCGAGTTTCATTTTTTTTCACATAGCTGTCCAGTTCTCCCAACACCATTTGTTGAAGATACTATTTTTACTCCATTTTATGGTGATGCCCCCTTTGTCAAATATTAACTGACCATAGAGACGTGGTTTTATATCTGGGCTTTCTGTTCTGTTCCATTAGTCTATGTGCCTGTATTTATGCCAGTGCCAGTCTGTTTTGATTACACTAGCCTTGTAATAAAGTTTGGTATCAAGTATTGTGATCCCTCCTACTTTGTTCTTCTTCCTCAAAATTGCAGCTGCTATTCTGGGTTATTTATGGTTCCATATAAACTTTTGAGGTGTTTGTTCTCCGTTTGTGAAATACGCCATTGGTACTTTGATAGGTATTGCACTGAATCTGTATATTGCTTTGGGTAATATGGACATTTTGATGATGTTAATTTTTCCAATCCATGAACACGGTATATGTTTCCATTTGTTTGTGTCTTCCTTGATTTCATTCTTCAGTGTTGTGTAGTTTTATGCATACAGTTCTTTTATTTCCTTGGTTAGGTTTATTCACAGGTATTTTATTGTTCTTTTTGCTATGTTAAATGGGATTTTTTTCTTGATTTCTGCTTCTGCTGTTTCATTGTTGGTATACAAAAATGCCTTTGATTTCTGGATATTTACTTGTATCCTGCTGTTTTTCCAAGTTCATTTATTTGGTTGAGCAGTTTTTGGGTGGAGTCTATAGGATTTTCCAGGTACGCTATCATGTCATCTGCAAACAGTGACAGTTTTGTTTCCTCCTTTCTGATTTGGATGACTTTTATTTCTCTTCTTGTCTGATGGCTCTGGCTAAAACTTCCAAAAGTACATTGAATAGAAGTGGTGAAAGTGGACAACCTTGTCTTGTTCCTGATCTTAGTGGGAAAGATTTTAGTTTGTATCCATTGAGTATGATGTTGGCTGTAGGTTTCTCATATATGGCCCTTATTGTGTTGAGAAATGATGCCTCTATTCCCACTTTCCTGAGTGCTTTTTTCATAAATGGGTTTTGTACCTTCTCAAATGCTTTTTCTGCATCTATCGATATGATCATGTGATTTTTGTCTCTGCTTTTGTTTATGTGATGTATTACATTTACTGATTTGTGAATATTGAACCATCCTTGCATCCCTGGAAGAATCCCACTTGGTCATGGTGTATGATCTTTTTAATGTATTGTTGGATGCAGTTTGCCAATATCTTCTTGAGGTTTTTATTGTCTATGTTCATCAGTGATATTGGCCTGAAATTTTCTTTCTTTGTTGTGTCTTTATCTGGTTTGGGGATTAGGATGGTGCTGGCCTCATAAAAAGAGCTGGGAGTCTTCCATCACTTTGGATTTTTTGGAATACTCTGTGAAGGATAGGGGTTAGTTGTTCCTTAAATGCTCTGTGGTATTATCTTGTGAAACCATCTGGTCCAGGGCTTTTGTGTGTTGGGAGTTTTTTAATTACTGCTTCAATTTCATCTGCTGTTATTAGTCTGTTCAGGATTTCTGCTTCTTCTTCATTTAGTTATGGAAGATTATATTTTTCTAGAAATTCACCAATTTCACCTAGGTTTTCAAATTTCTTGGCATATAGCTCCTATAGTAATTTCTTACAATCCTTTGTATTTCTGTGGTGTCAGTTGTAATCTCTTCTCTTTCATATCTGATTGTGTTCATTTGGGTCCTCTCTCTGTTTTTCTTGATGAGCCTGCTTGTAGGCTTGTTGATTTTGTTTATCTTTTCAAAAAATCATCTCCTGAATTCATTGATTCTTAGTATTGTGCTTTTAGTCTCTATGTCATTTAATTCTGCTCTGATCTTGGTGATTTCCTTCCTTTTACTAGCTCTGGGCTGTCTTTGTTGTTGTTCATCGAGTTCTTGTAGGCAAAGGATTAGGTTGTTCAAAATATTTCTATCTTGTTTAGGTAGGCCTGTATTGGTTTAACTTGCCTCTCAGGACCACCTTCGCTGTGTCCCATAAGTTTTGGGTTGTCATGAGTTCATTTTCATTTGTTTTCAGAAACTTTTTATTTCTTCCTCAATTTCATTCTTGACCCATTCAGTGTTTAATAGTATCATATTCAATTTCCATGATTTTGAGTGTTTGGGGTTTTTTTCCTTGGGGTTGGTTTCTAATTTCAGTTCCTTGTGGTTGTAGAAAATGCTTGGTATGAATTTAATTTGCTTGAATTTGTTGAGGCTTGTTTTGTGTCCTATCATGTGATCTATCTTTGAAAATGTTCCATGTTCGTTTGAATAGAATGTGTATTTAGCTTCTTTCGGATGCAGGGATCTACATATATCAGTTAAGTTTGTTTCATTTAGGGCATTGTTCAATGCTACACTATCTTTGTTGATATTTTTTTGGAAGATCTGTACATTTTTGACAGTGGGGTGTTAAAATCCCCTACTATGATTGTGTTGCTATCAATATCTTTCATGAAGTCCTCTAAGAATTCTTTATGTATTTGGGTGCTCTTATGTTGGGTGCATATAGATTTACAATGTTTATATCTTCTTGGTGGAGTCTTCCCTTGAGAATTATAAAGTGACCTTCTGGGTCTCTCTTTATGGCTCTTTTTTTTAAGTCTATTTTGTCTGATATGAGTATTGCTATCCCAGGTTTTTTTCCTGTCCATTTGCTTGGAATATTTGTTTCTAGCCCTTCACTTTTAGACTCTGTAGGTCTTTTGTCCTCAGGTGGGTCTCTTGCAGGCAGCATATGTGTGGGCCATGCTCTCTTATTCATTCAGCTATTCTGTGTCTTTTGATTGGAGCATTTAATCCATTTACATTTAAGGTTATTATTGACTGGTACTTATTCATTGTCATTTTTGTACCTATGTTCCTCTCTGTGTCTCTCTTTTCCTTCCTTTCCTTAGATCAGTCCCTTTATCATCTCTTCCAGCACTGGATTGGTGGATGTGTATTGTCTTAGACTTCTTTTGTCTTGGAAGCTCTTGATTTGGCCTTCTATCTTGATTGAAAGCCTTGCTGGGTGAAGTAGCCTAGGTTACAGGCCTCTGGTTCTCATTACTTGGAATATTTCTTGCCATTCTCTTCTGGCTTGGGGTGTTTCCATTGAGAACTCATCAGCTAACCTTATTGGGGCTCCCTTGTATGTTACTTCCTTCTTC
>PVKM010029968.1:0-17592 GCA_004027735.1 Carollia perspicillata | reverse complement strand
CACCACACCTGTAATGTAGGAGACCATTCTGTGTGGCATGGGCCCAGCTCCCAGTCAAAAGCAAGGTCTGATGCACAGGACCCACACCCATGGATAGACTCTCCCGTGGGAATCAGGCCTGCATTGTACCTAGACTGCTACGAGGCTTGCTTTTTGCTAGAACTCCCTAACCCTGAATTCAGACAGCAAACATTTACCTTAAAGTAACTTCCTAAAATCCATGCTAAACCTTCCAAGGATGAGTGCAACTAGTTCAACCACTTTTTCCTTTTCATTTGCAAATGTCCTTCTTCTGTGATGTAATTAGCAGCATCTTCTCCTTTGTTTTTCTGTAAAAGGTAACCACCTAAAGCGAATCTGTGCATAGTATATGAGGACCATCATGTAATGTGCAGAGAGAAAAGAAATAAAGGCCTGTCATGGCGGAGGCCACGGCTTTTTCTCCTCTTGAGAGAAAAGTCATGCTGTCCCTTTTCCTCCACAGGATTCGGTAGTCAGTGTGAGTTTCTTGTGTCTCATCCACAATGTGGTGGACCCCATGAGCCAGGGTCCACATCACTGTAACATGATATGAAAATATCTGTGATATGCACTGAAGACAGAGTCATGGGTGCTGCTAATATGATTGCTTTTGTTCCCTACACTTGTAACGGAAGTAAACAGTTGGAAATGAGTGAAACTAAAAGTGTAATGTTTTTCCATCTAAGCCATGGGCTGCCCAGTGTAACTCAGACACCGTGGGGCACTGGGGTAGCCCAGGCTCACACCCCTGTCCAGATCTTCAGAGGCCCTAGATACCATCTCATCCCACTCTTCCATTTACAGATGAGGAAGACATTGTCATGGAGTTTGTGCCCGGACCGAGACCCATGCTCAGATCTCTGCGTTCCCTACATTTTATTCTTCTTGCTACACATGTTATCTTTATCTAGGGAGGACCACCCCAGCAGGCGAACCTTCCTTAGCCTCCCCTGTTTGACTTGGGTCTTAGTTAGAGCACAGGTCAAAAACTATGGTGCACGGACCAAATCCAGCCTACTGCCTTTTCTTGTAAATAAAGTATTATTGAAACACGGCTGCATCCATTCGTTTACATATTGCCTATGGCCAATGCCTGTTAGGATGGCACAGTTGAGTAATTAACATGGACCACAGAGCCTACACTATTTAAATATTTACTGTCTGGCCCTTTGCAGGAGAAGTCAGGTAGCCCCTAGCTTAGACCCATAGGCTATACGCACTCTCAACCTAACTGTACCTTGGTGACATTCTACCTCCCAACTGTGGAGCTGGAGAGCATAATAGTCCCATTGTTCTAGGGACTTTGCATCTGCTGTTGCCTTTCTCCAGAATACTGGACCACAACCCCCCACTCCCCATCCCCCAATTCCACTGCCTACAGGGAGCTTTTCCTGCCCAACCTCTTTTTCCAAGTCTGCTTATGTGCTTCTGGTGTGTGTACCCTTGTCAGGCCCTGTGCCCGCCTCGACTAGCCCTAGTCACTTTTCCTGTAGTTGTCTGGTTACCTATTTGCCTCCCATACTGGATATCAGCCCCTGAGGATAGGGCCTCTGTCTTGTTCACTGACAGATGTCCTTAGTATACAGCTCTACGAACGCATTTGTGTAACAAGTCTGTGAAATGCGGATTCACCCTATTTCATCGTTTTGCCTTTCTCTGTAGGGACAGCCTCTCCTCCTCCTCCCACGCTGCATCAGATGGTCTTACCTTCATTCCCTCCTCTACTGAAATGTGCTTCCAGGAAACGATTTAGTGAGCTCCTTCTTAAATGGCTGATGCAGATTAAGAGAAGAGCCATGAAAGCGGAAACCCTGACCGTGTTATGTGCCCCATTTGTCTACTGCCCAGCCCAGTACATGGCACAAGAATGGTATAGATAGGCACTGCGTTAGCCAATGCTGGTGGTAGCTCGAGTTAGGATTAAACCAAAGGAATATGTGGCTAATTGTTGAACTTTGGGTATTAGGGGCAAAGTTCAGCAATGTTTTTGGAACTAGAATGCCTTCTTTTGTGCTTCTGAAATATCACTAACAAAGACTTCCCCTTATGCTTAACTCTAACCGGTGGGCTAGCCCGCTGAGGGGCACCTCAGGTCTCAGCGGCAGGGACAGAAAATGCTAGAGGAACGCGAATTAGAAGATGTGTGAACACCCAGGGAAGGGGGCATTTCACGGGAAAGAGTCTGCTCTCTTTGCAGCTTCCACATCTCAAAATTCTTTCAACCCCCAATGTATGAAAGTTAATTTGTTCAGTATTTATAGTAGTCTTGACCACTCAGCTTCTGAATGCCATGCTGCCCATCAGCTAGGATCAGTTAATAGTGACCCTTTTCCCATGATCACTGATTCTCAGGTAAGTTTTTGGGTGAACAGGACACAATAGATTCTGTTTAGATTTAAGGCGCCTGGTTCCATGAGCCCCTAAAACCAGGACATTTTTACTCCGATCCTTCTACCCTTTATCCAGTCTGCCTAAAAAGAATATGCCACTCTGTACAATTCCACTCTCTTCCCCAGTCTGAAGAGATGTGCGGGTTACCTGAGGTCCTTTGGTGTGACCTCCCATTGCCTTTCTCCTGGGCGGCCAACCCACCTGGGCCTGGACCTGGGAGTCTTCATAAGACCCCCAGGCAGCCCAGCCTTCTGGGTCCCATAGTGACATCTGAAGACAGGTCCTACCTTGGCCAAAACAGTGCCTGTAGCAAGTCTGAGCAGGAAAACGGCCTAAGAGCCACAAACTTCTGGTCCACAGGATGACTACAGATGCCTTCTTTTCTGGAATGTGCCACCAGCCCAGGGAGGACTGTGACAAATATTTGGCCTCGGGCAAGGCTGGAGCCTAAGGAATGCTTTAGATGCCTGTGTGTTTTCTCACCAAATTATAAAGCCCGGCAGCTCTTGTTGCCAGAGGCTGCAGAGTTTCTGTGCTTTTTGAGGACTCATTAGTGATTACATACACCGAACACCTGCAAGAGCAGTTCATAAAGCGAGCATTCATGGGCTTTGGCAAGGCCTTCCTGGGAACTGCAGAGCGTGGGCCCCGGTCATTGTATCTCCAGATAAAAACATTCTCTTACCAAGGAGGCCTCTGAAAATAGAAGCAGGCTGAAATTTCAGTTCAACACCACGGGGCATTAAAAAGAAAAGTGTTACTTCACCTCGTCTCTTTATAAAGTCAGCACACTGCAGGGCTGCGGAATTCCTGGACAAATCCTCTTTCAGGACCCTTTGCAGAATGAGAAGAGGGGAGCTGTGGACTCCACATTGATTGTGGCAGAGGACGGGCTGGCCGACAGTGTGTGATGGCATGCTCTCCTGCAAGTTACACTGATTCACAGCGGGGGGACAGGAAGTACGGAGCTTGGGTGGTCTTCTGTGTAATTCTAGGTGGCGGACTGCTCCTGCCACCTACAGAAAACGGTGCCACAATTAATCCAAAAAGGCCAATAATAATAAATAACCATTCAAAAAGAACAACTTTATACGAAAGCTGGGGCTGAATTTTATTTTATCCTCACCTAAGGACATACTTACTGGTTTTGGAGATAGAGGAAGGGAAAGAGAGAGAGAGAGGGAAACATCGATTGGTTGCTTCCCATACTCACCCCGACTGGGGACGAAACCCGGAACCCAGGGATGTGCTCTGACAGGGAACAGATCCCACAGCTTTCAGTTTGCAGGAAGGCACTCAACCAGCTGAGCCACACTGGCCAGGGTGGGTTGCATTTTAATGACTCTTTTTCACCTGTATTTTTTCTTTTAAGTGCCAACTATTACATGACAAAATGGCTGTGCCAGCACAGTAAGTAAGGCTCTGAAAGTCAGACTGGCTGTCTGTCTGCGCTGACGGGGCACAGCCAGAAGTGTGCTCACAAGTACTGCAAGGACCATCGTACAGACTTGGGTAGCTGAGACTTATCTGAGCACCTCAAAGCCGAAGCACCTAAAGACATAAAAATATTTTGCCAATGGAGGCAAAATAAAGTGTGTGTGGATCCAGTATCTGAAGAAGGTGGCCTGCCTGGATAACCTAGCTCATTCTTGAGGGTATGTGTGGGGTGGATGGGCGCCCCGTGTAGGGCTCCAGCCTCCCATCCCTTCTGCCTGCACAGAGCATCTCCATTGCTCAGACAGCCTCCTGCAGTGCCTCCTTCTCAGATGACAGTTTATACACCAGGAGAAGCGATGTGCACAGTGTGTTTTATCCTCATCTGCGTAAACACACGTCATCACAGACTCATTTAGGTTAGAAAGAACTTTTAATGGGACGTCTGGCTCTCTTCCACTCCTTGTCAAGGGAAAGTAGGTTCCCTTGTTAATATCCTGTAGCAACCGCAAGGATGGCTAGAATTTGTGGTTAGATAGATTTTTTTTTGTCTTTTGTTACTGATTCAGCTAGTACAAAGGGAGCGAAAATGAAATGACTGAGTCTAAGGAATTACAGTCTGCATTTCCGTCTGGATATGATCGCTCTGCAAGGTGCTGCACAGGTAGCACAGCTACGGAAGGCGCTGAAATGGCCTGTGACTGCGGCAAAAGTCCTGCCTTTCAGCTGGCAGAGCAGCAGGGCGTGGACAGCAGCTGACAGGGACACTGGACCTGGACTCCTGGGGCACCAGTCCCGGCGTAGTTAGCTGCCGGCTCTGTGTCCTCGGACCTGATATTTACCTCTCCATCTTTCAAAGTTCAAGTAACTTCCTTGTCTGTGAAATGGCATAATAATGGTTGCCCACCTCAGAGGACCATTGCAAGTATTAGACAAGTTAACATACAGAGAGCACTTTAAACAGTGCCCAGCTATGCTAATGTTAATTGTCACTAAATTATCCAGATCATTGGTTATTGATATGGAATTGCTTATATCATTCATTGTGTTCCCTAGGCATGATTGCTTGACTCTGTTTACTAGTAACAATTATTAAGTGCTTACTGTGTGCCAGATAATGTGCATGCCTCAATTCTTTAAATACTTACAATGGCTTTCCATTTTACAAAAGAAAAAAATGAGATTAGAGAAAGTAATTAGCTAAACTTATTTCAGTGGTGCTCTGGTTCAGGCTGAGTCCACCTTGTGAGTGTGTTGCTTGTGGAGGTGGTTGGGAGGTGCTGCTGCATGATCTGGAGCCGTCCACTGTGTGTGCTGGCTCTGGAGCCTCCCAGGAGGCACAGCACAGCATCGGCTTCTGCCTGTGTTCTGTCCAGGGCCACACAGCATGAGGTACAAAGCAATCTGCATATGGCCGCTACTTGTGCTGGGCTTGGAGTTGCCCAGGTGAAGCCAAGCTGCGAACCAAGGCTGGCTTCCACTAGTTCTGGGCCTGGGGCCAGTTAGAGAGAGGTATAGGGCATATGAGGCCAGATGCTGTCTTTTGAGAGATTTTAGAAAAGTTTGAAGTATGACCAAGATAGGCCATTCATATAGAAAAGCCACTGGAAACAGTTTAGGTGGGCCTGCAGTTTGGATGGGGTGGGATCTCAGGGAAACACCAGGGTGGGGAAAACAGTGTGAGCCAGGTTGATGGAGACCCAGATATGGTACCTGCCTGCCAGCTCTGTGTGTGTGTGTGTGTGTATGTGTGTGTGTGTGTGTGAGAGAGAGAGAGAGAGAGAGAGAGAAAGAGAGAGAGAGAGTGGGGGTGGGTTTCTCAGAAAAGGAACAATGGTCTCTGTCAGCACTTCTGTCTGGCAGAAAGCTGCCTTCCCAGCTCTCACCCTGATGCCAGATAATTCAGTTCCTTCCTGTATCTCCGGTGCCTTTTAAGCTGCTGCCCCAGCACTGGAGCTCAGTGGGAGTGGGCCTGAGTAAGACTGTAAACTCTGCCCTTAGGGTCAGCCCCTGCACAGTTGATTCTCCATGGTGGTTGGTGGTCACAGCTGGTTCTTGCAATCAATTGGCCTGGGAGTAAATCCCTCCCATTGATGTGCTAATAGCGATCAAGGCTCAACTACAGCAGGAGGCTGCACACTGCCCACAAGGTGGAGTGCACCTGGACTGCCCAGCTTAAATGATAGGGAAGGCTCTTCCACTGGACCCTACTACACTGGACCAGTAGGTTCCACTGGACCTATTACATCAGGCCACTCTACCAACCCTTGGAGATTTAGTAGCTCTACCTAGTACATAGAAACAAACAGGGAAGCTGCTAAGATAAGGAGACAAGAAATATTTCTCAAATGAGAGAAAAGAACAAAGCTCCACAGAAAGAACTAAACAAAATGGAGATCATCAATATACCAGATGCAGAGTTCAAAACACTGGCTATAAGGATGTTCAAGCAACTTAGTAAGAACTTCAACAGTAAAAAAAGAACATGAAAACCATAAAAAACAACCAGTCAACCCTGGCCAGTATGTGTCAGTTGGTTGGAGTGTTGTCCCGTAAACTGGAAGATCATGGGTTCAATTCTGAATCAGGGCACATGCCTACATTGTAGGTTCGGTCTCCAGTCAGAGTGCATACAAGAGACAACTGATTGATGTTTCTCTCTCACATTGATGTTACTCACACACTCTCTCTCCTCTCTCTAAAATCACTAAGCATGTTCTTGGGTGAGGATAAAAAAAAAAGGACCAGTCAGAAATGAAGATACATTAACTGAAATAATCATTTATAGGGAATCAATAATAGAGTAGATGAAGCTGAAAATAAAATCGGTGATTTGGAATATAAAGAAGCAAAAAAACACCCATTCAGAATAACAACAACAACAAAAAGAATCCAAATAAATGAAAATAGTTAAGTAGCTTCTGGGATAACTTCAAGTATTCTAAAGTTTGCATCATAGGGGTGCTGGAAGGAGAAGTGAGAAGGCAAGAAATTGAAAACCTATTTGAAAAAATAATGACAGAAAACTTCCCTAACTTGGTAAGAAATAGACATAAAAGTCCAGGAAGCACAGAAAGTCCCAATCAAGATGAACCCAAAAAGGCCCACACAAAGACACATCATAATTAAAATGCCAAAATTTAAAGACAGAGAATCTTTAAAGCAATAAGAGAAAAGCAGTTATTTACCTACAAGGGAGCTCCTATAAGACTGTCAGCTGATTTCTCAACAGAAACCTTTCAGGCCAGAAAGGATTGTCACAAAATATTCAAAGTGATGAAAAGTAAGGACCTACAAGCACCAAGACTACTCTACCTAGCAATGCTATCATTAAAACTGAAGGAGAAATAAAGAGCTTCCCAGACAAGGAAAAGCTAAAGAAGTTCTTACTACCAAAGGTAGTAAGTATTACATGAAATAAATATAAAATAAATATAAAATAAAATAAATTTTAAATATAAAATAAAAAATATATATTTATTTATAAATTTATATATATATTTATTTATTTATAAAATAAAAAATATATTTATTTTATTTTATAATATAAAATAAAATAAATTTTAAATATAAATATAAAATAAATAAAAATAAATATAAAAATATTATAAGGTCTTCTTCAAGGAAAAGATAAAAATATGACCAATAAAATGGCAATAAATACATATCTACCAACAATTCAATATGAAAAACAAAATAAAACAAGCAGAATAGAAACAGACTCATAAATACAGAGAACATATTGATGGTTCCCAGATGGGAGGTGGGTTGGAGAGATGAGTGAAAAAGGTGAAGGGATTAAGAAGTATAAATTGGTAGTTGTAGAATAGTTGTGGGGATGTAAAGTACAGCATAAAGAATATAGTCAATATCATAGCTACCTATAATGTCAGGTGGGTGTGAAATTTATTGGGAGGATCACTTAGAAGCTACATAATGTCTAAGCGCTAGGTTTTACTCCTGAAATTAATATAATATTGTATTTCAACTGTAATTGAAAAATAAACAATGACACAGTAGTAGAACTATAATTCAATCAAGATAGACTCTAGCAACCATGAACAAGCTATCCCACCTGTACCTGCTTCTGAAGAGTTAAAAAGCCATGACAAGCATTTTCATCTTTTTTATAGTTGTTCTTAGTGTTCTGATCAATACTTATGAAAGTATCCCTGGCTGGTGTAGCTCAGTGGATTGAGTCCCGGCCTGTGAACCAAAAAATTGCTGGTTTGATTCCCAGTCAGGGCACATGCCTGGGTTGTGTGGAGCCAACTCTCCAATGGGGGTGCATGAGAGGCTACCACACATGGATGTTTCCCTCCCCCTCTTTTTCCCTCCCTTCCCCTCTCTCTAAAAGAAAAATAAATAACATCTTTAAAAAGTAGTTATGAAAGTATGGTGTGGTGGTGCTGAAAGTTTGCAAACTCGTGTTTCCGGAGCAGCACTCTACCTGCGTAGATCAAGGGCAGCGCTGAGAGCACTCCTGCAGCCAGTCCTACCTGAGTTCACAGGCTGCCACTGGTTAAAACTATGCCCCCAATCTCTGTGTGCACATCAGTAAAACAAGGATAATAAAAAGCTACCTTGAACAGACTTTTCCATGCTTAAATGAAGTAATAAATGTTAAAGACATGGCCTATGTTCTGTACTCAGTAAATGTTTTATTAGTATCAGCAATGCCCAACTTCTCAAAGATTTCAATGAATTGTTTGTGGGAAGTAGCAGCTGATTAATGGAAAGATTTTATCAGCTGCAGTAACATCAGGCACAAGAATGCTGCACCTACTTCTATCTCCTAGTGTTAATACATAAGCAAAGTAAAATGAAAAAAGTTTAAATAATTTAAATAATTCTTTTTTAAAAATTATTTATTTATTTATCTTTAGAGGGGACGGGAAGGAGAGAGGGAGAGAAATATCAATGTATGGTTGCATCTCACATGCTCCCTACTGGGAACCTGGCTCACAACCCAGGCATGTGCCCTGACTGGGAATCGAACAGCGATCCTTTGGTTCGCAGGCCCGCGCTCAATCCACTGAGCTACACCAGCCAGGGCTAAATAATTCTTAATTTAAAATAAGGTCTCTACTATGTCTAGATTTTCCTCATGGTAGGATTTTTAGTTTGTTACAAAGGATCCCTGAAGCTTCTCAGTGCACTTTGTATGGAGGTAGCCATGTTCCTCCATGCAAAGACACTTGAAAAGAGCAACTAGGTTTTGTGAGAAAACTTGTTATTCTGTTAATGTCACCTGTTCACTTGAGAGGCTGACAGAGCTCTGTCCACAGTGCAGACTCAATGTCAGCAGAATAAAATGTTTGCTTTTTTTTTTTCCTGGATGATCTGGTTAATTATCTGGTTAAATTAGGTTAAAAACTTTTTTGTTAGGGCAGTCTCTAATTATTTAGAAAACCAGGTAATTGTGTGCTTTTATGAGGTGTTAGTCTCAATGTAAACCAGCATTCTGAAAAATACGTAATTCGTGATATGCTGTCTTATGCACAGATTTGGACTGAGACTCGAGCTGTTCTATGTACAGTTACTTATAGACACAAAATATTCAAATGGCCATTTTTTCTTATACAAAAGGGAGATCCAACTTTGAGCTGTGAGGATGCTGGTGCTCAGCACAGATCAGTAGCCTGTTTTTTCAAAGGACACAAATGCAAATACATACCTGGAATATCAATGAGATGTTTTTAGAGGCAACACATTAAAATGCAAGACAGGAGATAATGAGATCAGCAGCAACTTACAGGTTTCTTAATTCTACTGTGAGACGGGAGAGAGAGAAGAAAAAGCAACAGAAAGCCACTGGAAAGCAGCTTAGGCAAAGATCTCTTGGGCTTGATATGAAGCTTGCTTGGGAGACAGTGTGCGGATATTTTCAGTGGTCATCTCAGTGACATGAATGGGGGTGGAAAGAGCTGTCTTGGGGGGATTAAAACCACACAATATTTTCCAGGTTCTGGATTATGTCCATTTGCCCCTTCTGCTAGCATATTTCTGAGTCAAATATAAGACATCTCTTTTGGCTATGGATGATTTTTCCTGCTATTCTGGGAAAAAATCGGTATCATTTCTTAAGAACAGACTAGGTATCAAGTATAGTACTGGGAGCTTTGATTCATTTACAGCAACCTGACAGCATCCCTGTAGGCTGATGTTACTGCCTCCTGGACAGATGTGGAGACTGAGGCTTGATGGTTATTGTTCAAGGCTGGGAATCAGACCTAGTTTGTTTGGACTCCAAAGCCAGGCTCTTAGCCACAGCTGCATTCTGACCCACCAAAGTTATACTCAGATCAAAGGCTCGATCGGCCAGCCTTCAGTGTGACATAAGATAGAGATAGAACAAGAATGGGTCTGGGACTACTTAGTGGAGGTGTAGTTGAACAGCACTCAATTTAGAATCAGAAAATCTGAGCACCAGGCTAGCTGCTGCCTGTAGCTGTGTGGCCTTGGGCATATTACTTAACTTCTCTGAGTCAGTTTCTTCCTTGGTAAAACTGAAATACGAATGCAAAAGAATGAAACTGGACCATAATCTTACACAACACACAAAACTTAACTCCAAGTAGATTAAAGACTTTAATGAAGACCCACAACCATGAAACTCTTAGAGGAAAACACAGGCAGTGAGGTCCTTGACATTGATTTTGGTGAAGATTTTTTATTTGATACTTTATAAAGAAAACGCATCAAAAACAATGATAAATACATGGCACTACATCAAACTGAAATGCTGCACATCAAAGGAAACCATCAACAAAATCAAAAGGCATTCAGCTTGAATGGGAGAAAATATTTGCAAATCATGTATCTGAGAATGGGTTAACATTCAAATATATGAAGAACTCATACAACTCAATCGCAAAAAAAACAAACAATCTGATTAAAAAATGGGCAGAGGATCTATACTGACATTTTCCCAAAAAAGACACACCAATGGCCAAAAGGTACCTAAAAGGTGTTCAGTGGTACTAGTCATCAGGGAAATGCAAATTACAGCTACAGTGAGCTACCACCTTACAGATGTTTAAATAGTTATTATCCAAAAGACGAGAAATGACAAGTGTTGGCAAGAACGTGGAGAAAAAGGGAGCCCTTGTGCACTACTAGTGGGAATGTAAATTGTGCCGCCACTATGGAAAATAGTATGGACATCCTTAAAAAATTAAAAATAGAACTTCCATATGATGCAGCAATTTCAATTCTGAAAATTTTTCTAAGGAAAACAAAAGCACTAACTCAAAACGATATCTGCACACCAAGGTTAATGCAGACAATAGCCAAGATAAGGAAGTGTTAGCAGTAGAAAAATGGCATCAGGTGTTAGACTGGTGGCATCAGAATGGACCTAGATTCAGTGACCTTGGTATTTGAATTATGGCTAAGAAAGAATTTAGAGTCAAGACCCAAACTATAAGAGAAAGTTTATCCAAAAAATCACAGAGGTAGAAGAAGAGAACTATGGATGAAATGGGCTCAGGAAATAAGTAAGGTGGGGAGAGAGAAAAGTGGGGGAAAAGAGAGGGAGGAAGGGACAGGGAGGGAGAGGGGGAGAGGGAGGCAGAAAGGGAGAGAGACACTGGGAGCTCTGGGGACAGAAGGGGGTGGGGAGAGACACAGGTGTGCTCCATAGAAAGAGCAGGTCCTTCCTTCTGAGGGTTTTTAGGTACATGTCTTAGGGGAGGATCCCAATAGAATATGCATCAGTTTTCCAGGTCCGCCCCCTCCGGGCATGGGCTCCACTGATTGGTTGTCACCAGGGCAAGGGGTGATTAGTCAATGCAGCATGTCCTGATGTCAGTCCTGGTGTCCTCCTTCTGCCTGGTTTTGCTGCTTTTCTGGGCCTGGAACTGAAACGGAGCTGAGGCTTAGATGCCATCTATAGGGTTAATGCTAACGGGGTAAAATGCTTCCAGTTTTGCCGGTTGCTAGGCACCCAGGGCTCTCTGCCCTGGTACCTGTGCACCTGGCCCATCGTTCCTGCTCTGCTTGCACCTACCTGCCTACTACAGAAGCAACCAAAGTGCCCATCAACAGAAGAACAGTTAATGAAAAGGTACTATAAAGAGATATGCAATGGAATATTACAATATTTAGCCATAAAAAGAGATTTTTTTCCCATTAGCAACAACAGGGATAGACCATGAAGGCATTAGGGTAAGTAAAAAAAGTCGGACAGAGAAAGACAAATACAATATAAGCTTACTTATACATATGTGGAATCTAAACAAAACAAAACAATCACAAACCCAACATGCTCATAGATACAGAGTCCAGATTGGTGGTTTCCAGAGGTGGTGGGGTTAACAAAATGAGTGAAAGGGGTCAAAAGGTACAAACTTACAGTTATAAAATATCATGGTGACTATAATTAATAATAGTGTAGTATATTTTGAAGTTGCTAAGACAGTAGATCTTTTTCTTAAAAAAACTTTTTTTATCCTCACCTGAGGACATTTTTTTTTCATTGCCTTTAGAGAGAGAAGAAGGGACAGAGGAAGGGAGAGAGAGAAACACTGACATGAGAAAGAAGCATCAATTGGTTGCCTGCTGTATGTGCTCAGACTATCGCACTCTCTGGACCTGGGATGGAACCTACAACCTAGGTATGTGCCCTGACTGGGAATTGAACCCACAACCCTTCCATTACAGGTAGATGCTTCAACCATCCAAACCACAATGGCCAGAGCAAGACAGTGGATTTTAAAAGTTCTCATCACAAGAAAAAATTTTCTATAACTATGTATGGTGACAATGTCAACTTCTTATTGTCTTGCAGGGATCATTTCATAATATATACAAATATTGACTTATTGTACACCCAAAATGAATACAATGTTATATGTTAATTATACCTCATTAAAAAGATCACTTTCTAGTTCTATTGTTACCACCTCAATTTAGGTCTCATACTCTCAGCTGTAGTTTTGAGCCTTCTCTGTCAGTGTCACCTGCCCCCAGGTTTTGTCTCTTTCAGGGCATCCTCTAGCCTGTTGTCAAAGAGAGTGTTTTAAACATAAAGTGTGATCTTATAACTCCCCTGATGAGAATCTTCCACCAGCACCTCACAGACTATGGGGCAACAGTAAGTTCTTCACAGTAACAGTATTGATACCTCTCCATGATTTGGCCCCTGCCTAATTTTTCAGTCTTTGGTCCTCACAGGCTTTTGTCTGCATGCCAACTGTGTTAAGCTACCTGTGATTTCAATAATAAATCTTAATCTTTCCTAGCTTCAGGTCTTTGCAAATGCTGCTTCCCTCAGCTTAGATATCACCTCTCCTCTGACACCTTCTCTGATTTCTCTAGCCAGAAATTGATGCATACTCTTCTTTGATGTTATAGCTAAAAACTTACCAAAGTAGCAATGATTTCCTTATGTGTATCTCATCTGCTAGGTCCTTGAAGGCAGGGCCAGGGCGATTTATCTCTGTAGCCTTAGTACCAAGAGTAGTGGTGCCATATATTTATAATATATATAATTAATCAAGAAAGATGAGGGGTGGGAGTGGACAATGGTCCAATTAGGAGGCTCCTGCAGTTGTCTAGGGAAAAAATGACAAAGGGCTGGACTGTGGGTGCAAGGAGATCTGGTTCTCATCTCTCTTATAACCCAACCCCTTCCCTCCACATCGACTGATTGGAGGGCTAACTGGGTGTCTCCTTCCTTGCTTGACCATCCACAGCTATAGTTTCTGAAGCACAATTTTCTTCAAGAATGGAGGACCTGCACCAGGGCAGTGGCAATGAGATGGAAAGGAGCAGTAAGTATGAGAGATCTGAGAGATTATTGGAAAGCAGACTTAAGAGAAACAATTGTATATGAAGATCAAGGTAGAAAGAAGAATCCAGAATGAATTATCCCAATGAGTCAGGCAGAAGAGCATAATAATTCCATCTTTAATACCCTTTATTTATTGTTTAGAAAAGGAGAAAGCAAACTGCTGAAGGGTGGGTCATGCCCAAGTCATTCTGAATGACTCAGGACCAACAGTGTAGCAACAGACGTTTGAAAGGTTGCCCTGTAGAAACTAGAGGGCATCAGGAAACTCACAGGTGAAATCGGTCCGTCATAGCAGAGAACGGAGAGGAGGCTCAGGTGGACTGGGGATTCCTAGCAGGCGGAAGTATTTCTGGTTTTATAATGGCTAAAAGGACTCTGTCGTCCAATGTCAAGATGAAGATCCTGCAGATGATTTACCCCAAATACTCTAGTTTTCTCTTCAAATATTTGGCAGTTCTGGAAGACGCAGAGTTTATATTATCATTATTATTATTATTTTAATTACTCAAGGCCCATGGGTGTACTTAAATAGGCAGTGTTTAACAAGGGGTGGCACTTCATACATCTTTTTGTTCATTCTGATATCCCCAGGAGAATGGTAGAGAAACTCATTCAAAGGTCATATTTCGCCAACTTCGATATTCAGTTTGTGGATGAGAAAATGAAGCTCCAAAATGTGAATGAACTCTTTCCCAGGAGCAGTAGTGTCAGAAAAATACTTCCCCATTCCTAGCCTTCCCGCAACTCAGCTCCTGAATGTCTTTCATTGTTCCCTACTGGCCTCCAGCCTTCATGACCAAAGCTTCTAGGACCGGAAAGCTGACACTTCAGAAGGTATGGTTGTGAGGTATATTCTCGCTATGCATCAGGGTTGAGAGGAAAATTCCTGGTCTTAGATCTTAAAGCTCTTACAAATTTCAGCTTTGAGATGTAAGTCTTTTGTACTCATGTTTCTTACAAATTGTTTGGGGGTAGCGAGGAAGGTTGTTCATGTTGTAGACATTATTGACTTGAAAGCAGTTGTTTCACTGTTGCCTACATATCGGAATCATTCCAGGGCTTAAAAATTACTTATGCCTTGGTCCCGCTCCCAGAGTTTCCAGTTTAGTTAGTATGGGGTGCAGTGTGGGCACTGGGACTTTTGAAAGATCCCAGTATACCAGCACAGCCAAAACACGTGTTCCCAGTATACAGCCAAGGCTGAAAACGGCTCACTCAGATTCCCTGGCTTCTATTAGCTGTAAATGTTTCACAAGAGCTGTTAGCCTCAGCTTGTAGAAGTGGCTATTTGAGGCCTGGAAGAGGAAATCAGAATGAGAACAAAGAGGAAGGAAGTGAAGACATAAGAAAGCATTCAGAATAAAGGTTCATTATTAACCAAACCTGGGAAAGCAGGGAACAAACACTTTCATTTCTGCCAGAGGCTCCATGTGAGTGCCTGTGGGTGCATGTCCGCGGCCTCGAGGCTGACCCCATAATTCATGTCTGATTCAGAGGCTGACTCTGCTGGCTTACAGCTCCGCAGCTGTTCTCAGTCCACGTCCAGCCTCTCCCAATGGGGCTCAGTGCAGCAACCCGTCTCATTTATAGACCTCGTATGCAGGGGCCTGGAGTCGCAAAACTGTAAATTGAAACCTTGTGTATGTGAGTTTGGTGAATCAACCCCAAAGCATTTTGGCTTCTCCAAGTAGGCCATTTTCATTAGAAAGGCAGGCTGAAACACAATGGAAAGGAAATAGGTCTTTTATAGTCACCCTTCCTATTTCTGGTAGGAGGTCTTGAGACAAAGGTAATAGAGGAAGTGAATTCTAATAAAATGTGGAGACTTTGGTCAGGCTTGGTCCTTGCATGTGTGAGGGGAAGAGGAGAGGGCCAGCAAGCAGGAAAGCAAGTGAGAAGGATGGGACCCCGGGTCTTGAGGTTGGAGCTGGACAGTCCTCAGAGAGCATCTGCTTCCAATGACCAGAGAGCCGGTAGAGACAAGCTCAACACTCATTTATTCTTGAAAGCATTTCTGGAGACTTTTTTCACATCGACAACAGGAAAGGAAACTGAGACCTGCAGAGGGAAATCATCTTGGCAAAGTCACACTGCTAATTAGCAGAGGAGGTGGAGCTCAGAGGTTTGTGTCTGGATGTGAAATCCAATGCACCTCTTTCTCATCACGTTGCCTTGAAGACACTATGGTGACTTGAAAGGAGACTTAAGTACTGCTTCCAAAGCAAAGTAACACCATGAATTAGACAAAAGTTTTCAGGAGTTTCAGGTCAAGAAATTCCCCTGGCATGTTCCAGATAAGGCATGGGCAGGGCTTGAGGGCGAGGTAAAAGGGGGAATAGATGTGGGAGACGTTTTAATGGGAGAATCAACAAGATCTGTGCCTTAGTGGATGTTGGAGAAGAAATAATTTAGGGTCAGGAGATAACATTTTTCTCATTTTTATGCCTCAAAGACCAGTTTCTCTGTCTAGTTTATTTACTGAGATGATTTAGGTAATGGCTTCAATTCTACAGTTAGTTCTCCTCCATTTAGAGCCAATGTTTTCCTTCTGTGTAGTATCATTAAGAGATCAAGGGTTAACACTACCACTTTTCCATCTCCTACTGTTACCTGTACCATTACACTCCTGGTGCTGCTCCCGATGGGTTGCTTGAAAGATAAGGCGTTTACTCCCCACACAGGTAAGTCCAAAGCAAAGGCTTGTCCTGCTCTTTCTGGCTACCTCCTACTCTTACCATATATAACTGTGATTTCTTTCTTAAACATTTAAAAAATAGCTTACTTCGTACTAACAAAGTACAGTGCCAAGCTCTAGGAAGTAATCCCACAGCCCAAATGACAGGAGTGTGCCAGGAGTTTAGGTAACGGGACCACTACAGGAACTGGAGTGCCAGGATTGGGATGCAGAGGATTCAGGAACAAAAGTTTGTGTCTTGAGTAAGGAATAGGTTTCCGCAACGCTCTGCAAGACAGCAATGGAAGACCACAGGGGCAGGAGGGAGAGCTTGAGCAGAGACGTGGCCTGGGAATGTCTTTGACATTCTGGGGGGACAGTGGCTGAGTCAGCATTTGGGAGAAGGGAAGCAGGGCTGGATGGTGCCTTGGGGTCTGACTTGCTCCTCAGGCCCCTAGGTGGACCCTACATTGGACAGAGCCGCTGGCCCTCGTTCTGAACTGTTTCATGACCTCCATGTTTTACCAGTAGGGTGACTTGATGGGATTCTACTGAGTTCTATGTCCAGCAAATTTTGACTTTTAACAGATTTTTGGCCTGTGAAATGAATGGGCCGGAGACCAAGTGTCTGGACTTCGTAGTGCGTTAGCGTCTTGCTCCGAGAAACTCAAATGTGCCTCACAATGTCCCCCATTTTCACTTGTGACCTGGCGCATCCTCATAAACAAAAAGATTTTTCTATCACAGCCATAACTAAGCAAATGGTTTCGAACTGAGACACATTTTTTGTTCCTTTTATCTTTGGTTACGTGTTTTCCACTTGGAATTTAGTTCATCACCCCCGCGAAGCACATGGGATGGCTTTGAGGAAGGCGTGCGATGCTGTGTGACTGCCTCCTCTTCCTGCAGGGCACTGCTGTTTAGCAGGGAGGCGATGTGAAGGACAGGGGTGCAGTCAAGGAGAGTGTGGAGGTCTGGGCGTCTTTTGGTTACTGGGCAGCCAAACTGCTCTGAGCTCACTCTTCACTGTAATCTTCAGGCTGCTCTTTACAGCCCCCTTTGTGTATTGGTGCCAGTGGAGCTGCCCCTCCGTGGGCACGAGGGAGTAGACTGTGTGTGGGAGCAGCGTGTGGACCTCATCTCCGCAGGTGTTACCTGGGCCTGGGGGAGGAGCTCGGCTTCCCTGCAGAACTGTAGCCCGCGCTGCTTCTTGCTGAGTCTGCTCACCTGCCAGGGCCAGGCCCAGGATCGCGTCTGCCACAGAATCCGTCTACAC
>PVKM010029967.1:0-17501 GCA_004027735.1 Carollia perspicillata | reverse complement strand
TTTTCTTTTTTCAGCTTGTCTTTTTTCCCCCTTTTTGACAGCTATATTCCCCAAAGGAACAAATGAGAATAGGATTTCATAGATGAGAAATCATATCCCTTCATCAAACATCTCACCTCTTGACATCACTAGCAATTGGATAAACATGGGGGATAGTCCTATTGAACTGATTCCAACTTTGGCTGGACAATTACAATTCACCTGCTACACTTCTGAAGCAAAATGGTACTGCTGTCACTGGAGGCTCTAAAATGATGAACATGGTTGATAGATACTCTTATCAAATGGGACATTACAATCAATATTTATGAAAGTCCATGCTTTTCATAGGATAATATTTCTTTCCTTCCAGCAAATTGTGTAAGCTTAAAGGAGGGTGACACATTTTAATCAGTTTAATTGGATTAATTTTTTCAGTTCTCATTCATTTCAAATAAGACATGCACCAATACCTTTTTTAATTTTACATCTATTATCAAGTTGTTGACTGTGTCTCAAGTGAAATATCTTTGTCAAAACCATTTTTTGCATATGCTAGTGACTACAAACTAATAAAGTTTAAAAGTTAATGTCACTCCAAGTATATTTACATTTTCATTACTTCATTTATCACATACTGTAATGGTTAAAAAAATCAAATTCCACATTATGATTTGTTTTTAAAGACTAAATGAATACCTAGTCCTGTTCAAGGAAGAGAAGGGAGTGTCTGTTTGTGTTTGCAGCACAACCAAATGCTACACCTCTGATTACACCTCTCACACAAGGAGTTTGCCTCCAGGAAAAGAAGTAGGTCTTCACTTTTGAAAATATAAAGAAAACGCCCTACAACAGCAGAATAAGGTGAAGTGTGGAAAACAGAGCAATTTTTCCCTGCCCAGGTGATATGGGGTGAGTAGAGATGCAGCCTCGCTCCTGCTAACTCAGCAACCACTGGGTATGAGAGTCAGTGCTGTGGCTGTAACAGCTACAGCAAATGGTCGGAGTCCTGCTGAAATTATTTCAACATTTTAAATACAAGACTTTAGACAGAAAACAGTATCACAGGCAAATGAATTTTTCTTCACTAAGTCAAGAATCCACTTGTTTTCCACTCCATCTGATTTGAGAAGTACTCAAATCATATTCATAAATCATACTCATAACATGACATCCTGTTAGGTGGAGTTTGGATGAGGAAAAATTGCTCTAAGTAGATTACAATGTCTGGCACGAGGAAAGAAAAAAACCCTCCTTGTACTTTTTAGAGGACTTGACTCCACATCAACAAGTAAAACCAAATCCATACTTTCATAGGCAAAATGTAGCACATGTAGACTCTTGAGCAATGTACATAGAAAGAACCTTCTTGACCCATTTCTCCCACTTCAACAATCTACTAGAATGCATTAGCATACCTTTCCCTTTAAAAATTCATATTTTAAAAATGTAATTCAAAATGTATAAATGTCCTTTAAATAGAAACACTAATGTTATGTGACAATTCACCATATTCTTTAACTCTTCTCTTAGCATTTCTATTGTCTACCTCTCACTCTTACCATAGACCTCTCATGGATTAATACTCCTGAACATCCCAAAGGTCAACTATGTTCAACTGTGCAGTGTTTTTTAGTGACTATTCATCATGAATCGAGTGATCTTGTTTAAAATACATGAAAACAGTTATTTGTCCCATATGTACATATAATATATCCATTTAAAATGCTTGAATATCTTGCTAATAACTTCTTTGGTACTAGCCTGAGTGTGCAAGAGCATTGGAAGACAATATACTGAGGAATACTATGGATAACTCATCTCTAGGCAATTCAGTACGAAGCAAGACCAAGCTCCTCTCACAAAGATGTCTGCTCCTCCATAATTACTGAATAATCTACTACTTTTTTTAATCACAAACATAATCTAAAGCTGACAGGGCACTAGTGCCTAAAGAGTTAGTGTAAATGCAAGGGTACACCCTGGGAATTCTCCTTTGGGGTTGGTACTATACTGAAGAAAACCAAAATTGCACACACCCATTAGTCAAGAAAACACCTCTGTTCTATTCAATTTGAAAGGTTCTTATTTTGAAACTACATAGGACTGACTAAGTACATATTTGGGCTTCTCAAATATGCAGGTCAAAAGGATCATTTATGTTCTAAAGAAATTCACTTAGACTGAGAATAATCACCTATCTAAAAATAGTGTGTTTTAAAAGACTCTAAAGTCACAAAGAATAATATTTTATACTCCATTTTTTTCTTACTTTATTACTTTTTATTCTAGCACTGTGGAATTCAAGCAGAGAAATGAGATTGAAATAGAAAAGAAATAATCATACTGATACACAGAACTTCAGTCACATGAAAACTAATTCAGAAAAATTATTTCAGTTTAAAAAATAATAACATTTATTGGACAGTCATCATAACAATAGCTGGGAAATAAATGGATTTCAATATAAATGGACATACTATACTATATGCACACAGTCTTTTTTTAAACTAATGAAGTCCAATAAAATACTTGTTGAGTTATACAAAAAGGCAATCTGGGCCCAAGGTCTAGATTAGAAGAATGGTATTGCCCCTTTTCTCTTAGAATAAAAGGGTAAAGGAAGAGAGGAAGGAAAGGACAAAGAGAGAGAGAAAAAGAAAAGTATAGATGCTCTCTGTCATTGTATATCTCTATCCTACTAAAAATGCTTTGTGGCCAGTGTAATTTTAAAAGAATAATTGGTCTCATGAGAGGTGTGTTTGTGTTTCTCTATTCCCTCTTCACATTTAGCCTACAGAGGGGTCTGCTTCATTCACTGTGAAGGGTGGCCCTCATCCAACCTTGGATCCCAAAGTCAAGATTTGACTTTCTTTTTAATGTATTACAAAACCCTGCAGCTACTGACTCTGTATGTGAAAAGTATCTTTAGCTGAACTTTCCATTATAGCCTGATAAATAAAATAGCTGTGTACTGCTTGCTGATAAATTTCATGACAGGACATTCTCCGAACATCAGTGCTGAGCATCAATCTCAGCACAATCTTACCATTTTCAACTATGAAAAAGCTAGTCCAAAGGATGAGTGATAAGACTATTGTTTGGATCTCACAATTTATTTATCCAAAAATAAAAAATTAATGCTTTCATGACAACCAGGCCCACACTCTTTCCATAACCTACTTAGCCTATTATATAATTTAATTCATTTTTAAGTCCAGAGAGTGGAAGATGTGGGTGATATAACACAGAAGATACAAGAAGAAATTCCAACTTAGGTAATGGGCTCATGCTGGACAAAAAAAAATTGAAATAAGCAAAATTCTCTTGCTTACGTCTCCTTTTGGTCTCCTTTTCCATCTCCTAATTTTTCCAACCCAGTTCCTCCATTGCTTAGATTCATGTTCAGCCTTCACTAAGCACCTCACCCCAACAGCTGCCTGTAAGCTAATCCTCTGTCCTCAAGAGGCCTCAGCTCCCAACTTCACTACGGCCTTCCCTGCTTCAGATAAAATACTCACTGGCTCTCTGCAGCACCCTTCAACTGGATTTTAAGAAAGCTAAAATAACAAACTTATTATTTCTAATAATGCATGAATAATTTTTATACTCTTAAATGTCCGTGATAATTTTAATGGTTTTCTTTATTAGTGTTTTAACTTTTTTTTTAGATTTCCATCTTGATTTAGCTACAGTGTTTGTGACATCTTTTTATATAATTTTTAGTAGTTTTGTGGGTATTACATTATATAGACATAACTTTCACAGTCTTGATATTGCTATTTTATCAATACAAGTAATATGTAGAAATCTTCCTTTCATGTCCCTTTTCTCTCTCCTATTCATAACATAATTGTCTTAAATATTTCCTCCAGATGGATGCACTGAGAGCCCCATCAGACATTGAGAAGCACCAAGTATAATTTGGAAAACTCAAGAAAAGGAATATCAATGGTACTGATTCACATTTTTGCATTTCCCATTGTCTTTTCTTCCTGAAATTCCAAGGTACCTTCTTGTATCAATCCCTTCTGTTTAGAAAACTTCTTTTAGTCATTATTTTATAGTAGTTCTGCTAGTAACAAATTCTCTGGGTTTCTTCCATCCAAAAATGGCTTAATTTCCCTTTATTCCTGGAGGATAGTTTCAACATACACAAAATTCTGACTTGACAGTTATTTTCTTTCAGCACTTGAAATATGTGACACTTTCTCTGGCTTCTATGGTTTCTGATAAGAAATCCTCTGTCATTAGAACTCTTTTTCTCTATAGGTAAGGTGTCATTTAATTCTCACGGCTTTTAAAGTTTTTCCTTGATCTTTAGTTTTCAGGAGTTTGATCGTGATTTTTCTTGGCCAAGATTTATTTGGGTTATGTTTAGGGTTTGTTCTACCTCTTGAATCTCTAGGTTTCTATCTAGCACCAAATTTAAGGAATTTTCAACTGTTATTTCTTCTAGTACTTTTCCAACTCTATATTGTCTCTCCTCTCTTGAAATTCTAAGGACACTAATGTTGTATCTTTTGTAATAGTCCCAAGTATACCTGCAGCTATATTTATTTTTCCCATTTTCTTTCAGGTTGAGTAGCTTCTATTGTTTTTTATCTTTGTTTTAACTTATTCTTTCTTCTGTCCTCTTCATGCTGCTACTAAGTTCATCTAGTAAATTTTTTGTTTGTTATTTTGTTTGCTTGGTTTTGGAGGGTCACTCTATTTTTAGTTTTAAAATTTCAATTTGTCCCCATGTTTTTTGTTCTAGGTTGAGGCATTGTACTTTTTCACTTTTATCTAACCTGTTTATAATTGTTCTTTGAAGCATTTTTATAACAGCTATTTTAAAATCTGCATAATTCCAACATCTGTGTCATCTCATTGCTGGCATCTGTTGATTGTTTTTATATATATAAGTGGAGGTTTTTCTTGTTTCTCGATATGATCATTAACCTTCTCATATCTGGGAGCTGATGAAACTCCCACTTTCCACTGTGTAGAGAGGGACAGGGGTACCCCTGTTGGATAAGTGGGCATGCAAGTCCAGGTCCCTCTCAGTCTTATCTGATTCCACCTCCTGATTTCTTTACGTATTTTGGAGCTCAAACCTTTGTCTGAGGTATCATTGGCAAATATGTTTGCCCATATGTTTGGTTCTCTTTTCATTTTGTTGATGTTTTCTTTAGCCATTCAGAAGCTTTTTATTTTGATGAAGTCCCATTTGTTTATTCTTTCTTTTATGTCCCTTGCCCTAATGGACATATCGGTAAAAAATATTGCTGCATGGAATATCTGGGATTTTCCTCCCTATGTTCTCCTCTAGAACTTTTATGTTGTTGCAATTTATATTTAAGTCCTTTATCCATCTTGAATTCACTTTTGTGTGTGATATAAGTTGGTGGTCGAGTTTCACTTTTTTGCATGTAGCTATTTCAGATCTCTCAACACCATTTGTTGAAGAGGTTGTTTTTATTCCATTTTATAATTCTGCCCCCTTTGTCAAATATTAGTTGACCATAGAGAGTTAGGTTTATTTCTGGGCTCTCTATTCCGTTCCATTGATCTATAAAGACTCCGCCAAAAAACTACTCAACTTAATAAGTGAATTTGGCAAACCAGTGGATACAAAGTCAATATTCAGAAATCAAATGAATTTCTATACACCAAAAATGAATTATCAGAAACAGAAATCAGGAAAAAATCCCACTTGATTTAGCAACAAGAAAAATAAAGTACTTAGGAATAAACCTAACCAAGGAGGTAAAAGACCTGTACTCAGAAAACTACACGACTCTGAAGAAAGAAATTAAGGAAGACACAAACAAATGGAAGCATGTACCGGGCTCATGGATTGGAAGTATTAACATCATCAAAATGACCATACTACCCAAAGCAATTTATAGTTTCAACACAATCATTATTAAAATATTTCACAGATACAGAACAAACATTTCAAAAAATTATATGGGACCATAAAAGACCCTGAATAGCTGCAACAATTTTGAGAAAAAAGAACAAAGTAGGAGGGATCACAATCCCTGATATCAAACTGTATTACAAGTCCACTGTAATCAAAACAGCCTGTTACTTCCAAGATGTCTTTTTAACCTATGAGTCTATAGGAAACAATTCTTTACTTGTGGAAATTAATTAATTGGTTAATTGGTAGATAGATAATAAAATGTGTCTACTATTTAAAAATTACAGTATTAAGTTAAGTCTGTAAAATCTACACAGTTACTTCACTCCACATTATTGGAAGGGAGGGGGAGTGAAATAATTAGCTTTTAAACCCTTTTCTGCAAATGTTTCTCATAAACAGAATTCCAAAATTAAAAAGGGCAAAACAGAATAATTTCTGACCTTTACTTCTCTTCTCTTCCCAAACCAGTACTTACTTTTAAACCCTAATTTGAAAATAAATGGGGAGAAGGCAAAGTGGAAGCAGAAACAATATTTGCAAAATCTTTGGAAGCACAGCTGTACTTTGTGTAACACTGTCTGCAACCCTTTCTTGGGACAATCAAGAGAACCAATCACACAGTTGACAACAGGTTTTTTCAGAGAGCATATGCCATGACAAATTTAACGTCACCTTTATAAATGCATATCATTTAGAGCAACATCATAAGATGTATGCTGTGGTGCTCAAACAATTCAGACAGCCAAATACCTTTTTCTCTCTAAATCCCCCTCTGGTTATGCACCCACTTCACAGGCATAGTACAGGGCAATGATATGGTCCTAATGTAAGAGAATTACACTGCATTGCCCAGAAAGAGGAACAAATCATAGCATACCAAATCCACAAGGTTTGCGGTCTTTTTTATGTTACTCATTTTTTTATTTTTCAATTACAGTTGACATACAATATTATATTAGTTTCAGGTATACACCCCAGTGATTGTATGACTTACTAAGTGACCATCTTGATAAATCCCTTACCCATCTGACACCAAACACAGTTATTAGAATATTATTGACTATATTCCCTATGCTAAACTTTATGTCCCTATGACTATTCTGTAATAACCAATTTGTACTTCTTAATTTCTTCACCTTTTTCACCCATCCCCCTAACACCCCTCCCATCAAAATGCTTTTTGTATCTGTGAATGAGATTGTGTCTGTTCTGCTTGTTCAATTATTTTGCTTTTTTAGATGCAATTGCTGACAGATACTCATTTAGTCTTTATCCCTTCAAGTGTTAGACCAAAGTAAAAATGGAGGGTACTTTTAAAAATAAAACTCTAAATATTTTTATCCTGGGCTTAATTTTTGGAAATCTCACATTTAATCATGTTAAATGACCTATATATGTTTAAAATATAATTGTGAGAGATAAGTTATTCTAATCTTTTATTTTACAAATGAGGAAGCAGAGATGATTTCTCACAGACAATATTCTGAAATTTTCCTTTTTATGTTCTATCATCAATAAAATATAAATATCTATGCATGCTTCTTCTGTGTACCTAAGGAATAGAGAGGAAAGGACAGAATCTTCTTTGGCATAGTAAAACTGCAATATACTGTATTTCAGGGATGTTTCTTGAGTTGCCTTGTGTCAAATCTCACAACCTGGTTGTTCAAAACACAGCTTCCTTTTGCTGTTTCAGAGAAAGTGAAGACTATGCTTGAAAGTGCTTCTGACTCAGGAGTTTGTGCGATCTTGCACAAGTAGCTCAAGGCTCAATGTCTGTATCTTATCTTATGCAAATAATACATACTATATAGAAGAATTGTGAAAATAAAATTGCAATAATAATTATAATTTAAAGGATATATTCTATATGAGGTGCACATTTCAGATGGCACTGTTACTGGTATATCTCCATGAAAGCCAATTCAGCATACTCAGCAATTCCACTTCTAGGAACGTATTATACCAATGTACTTGCACATATCTGAAATGACATGTATATATAAATAATAGCCAATGATTGAGAACAAATCAAGTACCCACCAGTAGTGGGTTTTTAAACAACTTAATACTATACAACACAAATTTTTGAACAGTTTTTAAAAGTGCTGTTCTGGAATGTTTTGCAAGATATATAGATGATAAACAATAAGACTGGCAGATAATATAATAAACAGATAAATAATCAGGTTAATAGATGTTTATGCTTATGTGTGTATAAAAAGTTTGTGGGAGAAAAGGAACTAAAACAATTGTCTCTCTGAGGAAGTGAACTGAGTGGCTGGGAACAGTAAGGAAGGAAATCTTACTTATAATTCCATTATTATTAAAAATATTATTATTTTTTAACTTTGTTCTCTGTACATGATTTCATGTATCCAAAGGAAAATAGTGAAATTTTAAATTTTAATTACTAAGTAAGGTAATAAAGATTGTAAGATTACATAGTTGGTTTTTTCTTTGTGTGTTTGCTTTTGTTTGGTTTTGACTTTCTAACAGATTTAAAGAAAAGGCGTGGTCAGTGAGGGGCGTGCTTTCAAACAATAATTAAAAGTGGTAAAAGCAGCACTAACAATATTCATATTTTGCAACAAAATTGCCATATTGATTCACTGAACATAATTATAAAAGAAATTGATCACATAGCTAACCACTTTGTACTACTTGCTTAGAGCAGTTATTTTTGTAAGACTGGAAAAGGGAATGAATTAAATTGTTGTTGGTGGGGGCAGGTTATAGGGAGGGTTTATCCAAATGTGCAAATACATAAACATGCACACACATACCCATGTGACAGAAGCACACATATTTACATACATGTGAGAATCTGAATTTCATCTGATTCAGCCATTAGGAATCACTAACTTTGAAGAGGTATGTGACAAAAATAAATGGTATTTGGAAGTTAACTATAAATTTTAATTAAATAATCCTGTAGTTTAGTTACTTGAAATGAAAATCTTATTCGGTGATAATAAATTTGGCCTTTCATTGATTATTTTTTATTCCAAGAAATATTCATGATCATTTCATTTTTTCTAAAGGCTGTCAGTCACAAGTCAATTCAAGATAGCTGTATGTGGGCAAACTTGTAAATGGAAGGAAAGACTGCCTAGCAATGCAGTGGCGGAGTGTCTGACTAGTGATATCAATAATCGTGAGAAGAGAATGGCGAAGATTCCTCTGTGACGTTTTATATTCATATACTTCTAACAGAGAGGGAAAAAACAGAACTAACTGAGCCACTTATGCCTCTAAAGAACAAGCATAATAACTCTCTGAAGTAGCTGGTCCTTCGGCAAAACACCTTGGCAGGCCACGTGGGTTTTCAAGTTGAGGCCCCAAGGGCCTAGTTTGTAAAAGGACGGAGAAACTAAGACCTATCTGAGTTGCTCTACATAAACAAATAAAGAAAGAAAGAAAGAAAAGAAGTGAAAGGTGTGGTTGGGAGCAGCCTGAAATGGGAGGAAAGTCTTAACAGAAACGACTGAGGACAACCAAGCTGGAGATCAGAAAAAGAGGGAAAGACTTCTGTACAGGTAATGAGTAGAAAAATAGGGTAAATACTTGTATACAAGGTAGTGAGTAGGAATGTCTTTATGGCCAATTTTTCAGCTGAGTCTGGCACAAATACACCCTGGAAAACCCGACACTAAAAAAAAAGAAAGGTCCAGATGATCAGAGGCCCACAGAAGAGGTGAGGGGAGAATAAAGAACCTGCAAAAATTAGCCATCTGGGTGTGGACATGAGACAGCTGCCTTTCTCTTTGATTATGAACACATAATACAGATGATACATTATAGAACTGTATACCTGAAATTTACATAATTTTATTAACCAATATCTCCCCAACAAATTCAATTTAAAATGAGGAAGAAAGTTAAACTTGGCTGGGTTTGAAGGGGTATAAGGAGAAGATGCAAAAACTAACATCTGAATAAAATAGAATATATACTATAATTACCAATAATACCTCATTACAATCATCCATCCCATCCAAAATTGCTTCTTTAAATTTGTATATTTATGACCCTCAGTAAAAATGAATATAAAAAGTTTTCATGCATATTTGAATCTTCTAGATACACTAAAGCATAATAAGAGTCTTTGAAGACCCCATCTGGGTAGTAGTTTGATTCTGTAATTTTGTTTTGCATGAATATGTAGATCACAAATGGGTTTCTTTAATTACCACCTGTATCACATTTTTAAGGGCCACACAACACTCATCATATTTAAAATTACAACAGACTATTACTTCCATCTAGGTAAATAAAGCTGGTCTCTAAATCTAACAGCCTTACCTAATATTCAAAATTAATTTTTAAATGTGCATTTATGCATCTCATATTATTCTCATGGATGTTTCATCAAAAAGAAAGACAAAACCAGGAGCATACCAGTCTAGTGGCAGTGACAGACACTAAATATTAGAAAGGCATATAGAAAATCTCTTTCATAACAAACACTCTAAATAACATCCAAATCAAGATAAATATCAGAGGATCTGAATTTTTTTTAAGGTATGATATCCATTCAGTGAACAGAAACATTGTCTTGCAAAATGATAGAGCAAGAAAGACAGAAAATATAGAAAATTAAGGATAAAGAATAATCTAATAAGATGGGTTAAAAATCCTTGGGCTCAGCATTTTATTACAAGCAAAACTAATTCTTCTGCCTACTTAATAGAAATATTAATTAAGAATTCTCTCCAATAACAGCCATGGCTGGTGTGGCTCAGTGGATTGAGTGCTGGCCTATGAACCATAGTGTCACTGGTTTGATTCCCAGTCAGGGCACATGCCTAGGTTGCTGGTCAGGACCCCAGTGAAGGGCACACAAGAAGCAACCACACACTGATGTTTCTCTCCCTCTCTTTCTCCCTCCCTTCCCCTCTCTCTGGAATTAAATAAAATCTTTAAAAAAAAAGAATTCTCTCCAACAAGAAATTATAGATAAGCAATTCTGAACTACTCACATTCATAAAGAGTGGCTCAAGGGTGTGATACAATGTAAAGGTTGTTTATATTTGACTTATATTAATTAATATCTAATTAAAATTTGATTTAGCCAACCTAAACCTGATTATTTCCTTGATTATACCACATCTAAGAAGCAAGAAGTGGCCAAGAGTCTATTTTGTATAGGTGGGCAGATTAAAGGAATTATAAAAGTCCAAGAAGGTTCTGACAGAAAGGAAAGGCATACCTGAAATTAAATACATTTTTATTGAAGTTTAACATTGAAAGTGCCTAAATCATAAGTATATAGCTTCATGAGTGTTCATAAAGTAAATATAGTATTCATTTTAACCCAGATCAACAAATGGAATATTACTAGCATCCCATTGTTAGCTCCTCATTCCTCTTTCCCTAATTCCCCACTGTTCAAGGTAACCAACATTCAGATCCCTACACATGCATGTTTTCCTATTTTTGAACTTTATAGAGGTGGAACCATACAGCATCTACTCTTTTCTGTCTGGCTTCTTTCAGTCAATATTATGTTTGTGATATTCACCTACATTGTTGTGTGAAGTTACAGTTTAGTCATTCTCATTGTAAAGTATTAATGTATCACAATTTATTCATCCTTTCTATGGTTTATGGGTATTTGGGTAGTTTTATCATTTTGCCATTATAATAACATAGTTATGAACATTCTAGCCTATGTTTTTTGATACACTAGCCTATGTCTATACACACATATTTGGGGAATATGCCTAGGATTGGAGTTATTTGGTTCATATATTCAGCTTTAGTAAATACAGACACAAAATTTTCCAGAATGCTCAAACCACTTTCTCACCATCAATGTATGATGGTCCTGGATATAATAAATCCTGGTAATACTAGTTGTCAGGTGTGTGTTTTTTTCCTTTTTGGTTTGTTTGTTGGTTGGTTGGTTTCTTGATGGCTTGCAAACTGTCCTCCACTCATGAAGGACAATGAGAGACCAGAGCAACAGGCATGCCATTCCACATTGCTAGGTGACAGTTTTAATAAGCAAAGGAACTTACATACAAGGCTTGTCTTAGGTGGCTGCTAAATGCATGGATCTCTTCACACCCAACCTGCCAGAATCTGAAAGTTTATATAGAGGCTTTAACTGGTTGTAGTGAGGCATTCAGCCTATATGATGCCCACAACACCTTACTCTTTGAATGCTTTGTCCCTGGAATGGGTCCCACTATGGGAACCACAAGCAGAGTGTACATTCCAAGGACAGGGAACACAGTGAGGAACCTCCAATTGCCTGGGTTCAGCTTAACAGTCAACATGTGGTCACAGCCTCTTAACTACCTCCTCCAATATTTGTTGCTTTTATTATATATTCTTCTGAAAGTAAATGAAATACATATGGTCTTTTAGATATCATGATTTGCAAAGTACCTGTCAAGACTTTTATCTTTTATTCTATCACATTCATCTTCTTATCTTCTTTTCTCCTTTTGAATTTATTCAGGTGACAATGGTTAAAAAATATATATACAGATTTCAGGTGCACAATTCTACAACACATCATCTATACACTTGGGGTGGTGTGTTCACCACCCCAAGTCAAGTCTCTTTCCATCACCATTTATCCCCCTATGCCTTTTTCCACTTCCTTCCATCTCCTCTTCCAGCAGCAATCATCACATTGTTGTCCATATTCATGAGTTTTTTTCTTTGTTTCTTTTTTGTTCAGTCCCTTCACTCCCTCACCCAGCACCCTTACCCCAAACAGTCATCTGTCATCTGTTTTCTATCTGTAAGTCTGTCACTATTTTGCTTGTTAGTTCATGTTGTTCATTAGATTCCACATATTACTGAAATTGTATGGTACTTGTAATTCTATCACTGGCTTGTTTCACTTTGCACAATGCTCTCCATGTCCATCCATGCTATCGCAAAGAATAAGATTTCCTTCTTTCATATGGCCAAATAGTATTTCATTGTGTAAATCTACCACTGTTGTTTCATGTACTCTTCTCCTGATGGACACTGGGGCTGCTTACAAATCTTGGCTGCTATAAATAATACCACAATGAACATAGGGGTGAATGTAATCCTTTTTATTTATCTTTATTGTTGACATTATTGCAGAGGTCCCCATTTTCTCTGCTTTTGCCCTCACCTTCCCAGCCACCATCCAATCTTCTCAATGGCCATCAACACACTGTTGTCTGTATCAATAGGTTATTCGTACATGTTCTTTGACTAATCCCTTCAACTGTCATCTAGTTCCCCCTCCAGTTTCCCCTCTGACAGCTGTCAGTCTGTTCCATGTATCCTTGCCTCTGTTTCTATTTAGCTTATGAGTTTATTTTGATTATTAGATTCCACATATAGATGAGACTCTGTGGTATTTGCCCTTCTCTGACTGGCTTATTTCACTTAGTATAATAATCTCCAGGTCCATCCACATTATTGCAAAAAGTAAAATTACTTTCATTTTTACAGCTGAGTATTATTTCATTATGTAAATGTACCACATCTTTTTTATCACCCTTCTATGGATGGACACTTGGGCTGTTTCCAGATCTTGGTTATTGCAAATAATGCTACTATTAACATAGAAATGCATATATTCTTTCTGATTGTTGTTTTTGAGATTCTTAGAATAGATTCCCAGGAGTGGTATCACTGGGTCAAAAGGCAGTTCCATTTTTAACTTTTTGAGGTAATTTCATACTACTTTCCATAACAGCTGCACCAATCTGCATTCCCACCAATAGCACAAAAGGATTCCCTTTCCCCATCCTCACTAGCATTTATTGTTTGTTGATTTATTGATGATGGCCATTCTGAAAGATATGATGTGATATCTCACTGTGGTTTTAATTTGCATTTCTCTGATGATTAGTGACATTGAGCATCTTTTCATATGTCTATTGGCCATATGTATGCTGTCTTTGGAGAAGTGTCTATCCGGGTCCTTTGCCTATTTTCTAATAGAACTTTTTTGGTTTTTTGGAATTGAGCTTTATAAGTTCTATAAAATTTTAGATATTAACCCCTTATTAGATGTATCATTGGCAAATATGTTCTCCCATTCAGTGGGCTGTTGTATCATTTAATTAATGGTTTACATTGTTGTGCAAAAATTTTTAGTTTGATGTAGTCTCATTGTTTATTTTTTCTTTTGCTTCCTTTTGCCAAGATGATACATCAGAAGAAATATTGCTAATGAGAAATAACCAAGATTTTACTGCCTATGTTTTCTTCTAGCATTTTATAATCTTGAGTCAAACATTTTAATTTTAATCCATTTTGAATTTTTTTATTTATGATGTAAAACAATGGTCTAGTTTTATTTTTGCATGTATTGTCTAATATTCCTAATATCATTTATTTAATAAACTGTTGTTACCTCATTATATGTTTTTGCCTCCTTTGTCAAATTTTAATTGACTATAAAAGTGTGGGCTTATTTCTGATCTCTCTATTATGTTCCATTGAGTTATATGTCTGTTTTTATGCCAGTACCATGCTGTTTTGATTACTATGACCTTGCAGTGTAGTTTGATATGAGATAACGTGAATTCTCCAACTTTCCTGTTCTTTCTCAGGATTGCTATTGCTGCTTGGGGTCTTCTGTAGTTCCATATAAATTTCTGGAATATATGTTCTACTTATGTGAAAAATGCTATTAGTATCTTGATAAGATGTGCATTGAAAATATAGATTGCTTTAGATATAGACATTTTAGTGATATTAATTTTTCTTATACATAAATATAGTACATGCTTCCTCTAATTTGTATCTGCTTCAGTTTCATTCTTCAGTGTCTTATAATTTTCTGAGTACAAGTTTTTGACATCATGGTTAAATTTATTCCTAGGTATTATATTTTTTAAGCAATTGTAAATGGGATTGTTTTCTTAGTTTCCATTTCTGATAGTATTGTTGGTGTAAAAATGCAACTGATTTCTGGATATTTATTTTTTATCCTGTTACCTTACTGAATTCTTTCTCAATTCTACTAGGTTTTTTGTGGAGTCTTCAGGGTTCTCTACATACACTATCATGTCATAATGACAGCTTCCTTTCTTTTCAATTTGGATGTCTTTTATTTCATCTTCTTTTCTGATTGTTGTGGCTAGGGCTTCCAGTATTATGTTGAATAAGAGTGATGAACACAAATATCCCTGTCTTATTCCTGATCTTAGGGGAAATGCTTTTAGTTTTTGAGCACTGAGAATAATGTTGGTTGTGGGTTTCTCATACATGCCCTTTATTACATTGAGGTTATGTTCCCTCTATTTTGACTTTGCTGAGAGTTTTTATCATAAATGGATGCTAGATTTTATCAAATGCTTTTTCTACATTTATTGATATGATCATGTGGTTTTTATACTTCATTTTGCTTATGTGATGTACCATCTTTATTGATTTGAACATTAGTACCAACTTTGTATTCCCAGAATAAATCCCACTTGATCATGGCATGTAATTCTTTTTATTTTTGAATTTGTTTTCTCTGGTTTGTTTTGTTGTTATTGTTGTTTTGCTCAATCCTTCCACCCTCTCAATTCCCTCACCCTGAGCTATCAGCTTGCTCTCTATCTACATGTATGATCTTTTTAATGTATGGCTGAATCTGGTATGTTAATATTTTGTTAAGGATTTTGCATCTATGTTTATCAGGAATTTTGGCCTATAGTTTTCTTTCTTTGTAGTGTCTTTATCAGGTTTTGGGATTAAGATAATATGGGCTTTCTGAAATGAGCTTGGGAGTCTTTTCTCCTCCTGAACTTTTTGGAATAGTTTGAGAAAGATAGGTGTTAGTTCTTCTTTGAATATTTGGCAAAATTCACCCGTGAAGCCATCTAGTCTGGGACCTTTATTTGTTGGAAGTTTCCTGATACTGCTTCAATTCTACTAATTGTAATCAGTTTATTTTAATTGTCTGATTCTTCCTGATTCGCTTTGGGAAGACTGTATGTTTCTAGAATATACTCATTTCATCCAGATTGTTCATTTTGTTGGTATATCATTGTTCTTACTATTTTTTTACTCTCCTTTGTATTTGTTGGTGTCAGCTGTTGCTTTTCCCATTCATTCTTTATTTTATTTACTTGGGTCCTCTCTTTTATTTCTTAATAATTCTGTTTAAAGGTTTGTCGATCTTGTTTATCTTTTCAAAGAAGTAACTCTTGGTTTCATTGATCTATTGTATTATTTAGACTCTATCTTGCTTATTTCTGCAGTGATCTTTATTTCCTTCCTTCTTGTCACTTTAAATTTTGTTTGTTGTTCTTTTTCAAGTTCCACCAAATGTAATGTTGAATTGTGTATTAAAGATGTCTCTTGTTTCTTGATATAGGTCTGTATCAAGAATTTCTCTCTTAAGACTGCTTTTACTGTGTCCCATAAGGTTTGGGTTATTGTGTTCTCATTTCCATTTGTTTCAAGGAATCCTTTGATTTCTTCTTTAATGTCATCGTTAAGCCTATCATTGTTTAGAAACATGTTATTTAGGCTCCATGTACTTGTGTGTTTTACAAGGTGTTTTTTTATATATTTATTCCTAGTTTCATAGCATTGTGGTCAGAAAAGATGCTTTATATAATTTCAATCTTCTTAAATTTGCTGAGACTTGCTTTTTGTCCTAATTTATGGTCTATCCTAGAAAATGTCCCATCTGCACTTGAAAAAAAGGTATATTTTGTTACTTTGGGTTGAAATGCTCTAAAGATACCAATTAAATCATCTGATCTAGTTTACCATTTAAGACCCCTATTTCCTTGCTGATTTTCTGCCTGGAAGATTTATTCACTGATGTCAATTGGGTGTTAAAATCTGGTACTAAGATTGTACTACTGTCAATCTCTCCCTTTATGTCCATCAAGATTCATTTTATATATATAGGTGCTCCTGTGTTGGGTCCATAGATGTTTACAAGGTTTAATCCTAAGGTTGGATCAACCCCTTCAATATTATGTAGTGACTCTCTTTGTCTCTTGTTATGGATTTTGTTTTGAAATCTATTTTGTCTGGTATAAGTATTGCTACCCCAGCTTTTTGTTGTTGTTTCCATTTACATGAAATGTCTTTTTCCAGCCCTTTATTTTAGTCTGTGTGCACTTTTTGTTCTAAGGTTGGTCTCTCGTAGATAGGATATATATAGGATTTCTTTTGTTATTCCTTCAGCTAACATTTGTCTTTTGATTGGAGCATTTAAGCCATTAATAGTTAAAGTGATTATTGATAAGTATGTATTTATTGCCATTTTATTCTTCTAATTGTGCTCATCTGGTTTTTTCTCCCCCTCCTCCCCCTCCCCCTCCTCCTCTTTCTTCTTCTTCTTCTTTCCTCTTCTTTCCTCTTCTTCTTTCCTCTTCTCTTTCTTCTTCTTCTAGCAGGCTCTTTAACATTTCTTGTAATACTACTTTGATGCTAACAAACTCCTTTAGCTTTTTTTTGTCTGGGAAGCTCTTTATTTTTCTTTCAATTTTTAATAATTGCCTTGCTGAGTATTGTACTCTTGAGTGTAAGTCCCTGCTTTTTATAATTTTGAATATTTCATGCTAATTCCTTCTGGTGTGAAATGTTTCTGTTGAGAAATCAGCTGACTTATAGGAGCTCCCTTGTAGGTAACTAGCTGTTTTTTCTTGAG
>PVKM010029966.1:0-17523 GCA_004027735.1 Carollia perspicillata | reverse complement strand
GACTTCCATACAGTTAGATTTTCTGAAAGTTCTGGTTATTTTTTGTTTTTATATTTGTTGTCATCCTTTTGGTTGTGCAAGGAGGCAAAGTGTATCTACCTATACCTCCATGTTGGCCAGAAATCTGTAGCTATTGATTTTCAACTGGAAAGAGGAATTAAGGATCAGAGCCACCTGTTTGGTCTACTATCTACTGAAGCTTCAGATCCTTACAATTTAGGTGAAAAAAATACCAGCTCCTCACATTTCTGCATATACTCCCCCCAAACTGAATTGATGTAGAACCTCCTTGACACAAGACATCTAAATTGAAGATTTGAAATCCTTACTGAAAAATCTCTGGAAAATAACCCTAGAATAAATTAAGAGCACATTCCCAGGCAAATCTATCCAGAACTGCATTGCTGCAAAAGTCAATATAATTTCCTCTAGCTATAATCTGCAATGTTCATCACACAACTCTTTCAAACCAAATAATATGTCTTTTTCATGAAATTCTTTTGTTGTGGAATGTTATGTTAGTTGCAGTTAAAGGCAGAAATGGAAATAAAATTTGTAAGAGGTATTTCCCTGAAAATGAATTGAGAAGCATTGATGTTACAGAGGGGGAAAGTAAAGGTACTGACCATCATATGATACATTTCAAGTTTATCTGTTTCCTGTCAAGGGAAAGCACAAGCATTTATTTACAAAGACCATCAATTACAAAATATACTAGATAGATAATTTCATATCCATAAGTTGCTTAATTATCACAACCAGCACATAAGAAGCATTTTGTTAGCTGCATTGTCACACACACACACACACGCACACACACACACACACACACACACAATATGCACACAAAATAAAACTCAGAAGCATAGGTAATTTACCCAGGGTTATAGAAAAGTATGGAATTCAGACATTGCTATATCTGGCACCAAAATCTGTCTCTTCAATACAAATGTGTCCTGAGATTTGATTTCAATAGCTGTGCCATAAGAATTTAACTAAATCCAGGTCGGCACATATACATACACATGAGCCCACTATTCCCCCAATGGTGTCCTTGGTGGCCATTGTTAAAATCAATTATGTCAGTCTTTCCTGCTGAGCCATAACTCAGAATCCCTGTAAATAAGATTTATTTTTGGATGCTCCAGAAATAACTCTTACTATCAATCAGAGGTAGTGCTCATATTAAACATCCTATTCTAGTCTGTGTTCTTAAAATGATGTTAAGCCACTCTCGGGCTTTCAGATCCAAGTTAAAATTTTCAGACAATAGCAAAGCAGACCTAGAAAGGTCATTGTGCTCAGCTTCACAATCCAGGTGCTTTAACACCAGGAACCTCCCACCACATAGTCTATCATGACATTACTTCTCACAAAAGAACCTCTGGGCCTCAGGAACACTAGAGAGTAGTGGCTCTAGGCCTCAGTGCAAAGTAGGAACAGAAACTGCTATCTGTGTAGAAGCAAATGTTTGTTTCTTGGCAATTCATATACGACAAGATAAGCTGAAGTCTGATGAAAGTAGCTCAACAGGACGCAACAGGAGTTTGAGTGTCTGACAATTTGGGTAGCTTGGAAATGTTAGCGGTTAGGAGCTGGGGAACAATCAGGGACCCAATATTTTAGCATGTTTGGGTCTCATTTTGTCATTCCTCACCCTTGGCCTAGAAAATTATGCCAAAGCGATTTCAAGCAAAGACTAAAATTCCAATCTTGATGAAAGAGGCAATATTCACTTTGAATTATGTTTGCAGAAGGCTGGGGGTGGAATATAAAAGGGCAGGAAAGGTGAAGCAATGTGGTGATGTCATTTGGAGTGGAGGTATTTTGCATAATAGAGTTTTCTCTTATGTAGGGCATGCTAGAGAGTGACATTTCAAAAGAGCACAGCTAAGACAGAAGGCCATCAAATGAAGTGGAGTTCTCAAACTTAAGTTTGCTTTGGACAAAACCCAATAATCTAAGTGATAAGTCAAGTTATCTTTTCAGCAACATCTCTGTGCTATATGTCACCTTCTTTAGAATACTACAAGCATCAAGTTGGAAGCCCAGTGGCTTTCAAAAAAAAGTTTTTATATTTTACTGTTTATACTACTACAGGTGTCCTAATTTCTGCCCTTTTGACCCCCTCCACCCAGCCACCCACACTCCCTCCAGCCATCCCCACACCGTAGTCCATGTCTGTGGGTCATGCATATATGTTCTTTGCTACTCCATTTCCTATACTGTACTTTACATCACCATGGCTATCCTGTAACTACCAATTTGTAGTTCTTAACCCCTTCATCTTTTTCACCCATTCCTTGACCCCTTCCCATCTGGCAACCATCAAAATGTACTCTGTATCTATGAGTCTGTATCTGTTCTGCTTATTTATTTATTTATTAATTTTGTTCCTAAGATTTAATTGTGTTTCTTAATCCCTTCACCTTTTCCTTTCCCAATGTGCATCCTCTGGGTCAATGGATGGCCTTCCATGTAGCTCTATCATTCCCTACAGCCTTAGAATATTCTGCAGGAGTCTCTGCATCCTGACAGTAGATGAGATGAAGGATTATAAGGGGGGGCGGTTTATGCACTAGGCTTAGAAATGGCATACATGGGTTCTGAGCATATTCTATCATTAAAACTCCATTACGTGGTCCTATAGCAACACAACAAGGGCTGGAAAGGCAGAACCTGTAGAAGTTATAATATGAAAGGAGAGAGTGAATGTTGGTCAACATTGAGAGCTATCAAGCAAACACATCTTTCTAAAGAGGAAGTTATTTGTCAATGCAACTATAAAGACAAAGAACTCACTGTTTTCCCACTTATTTAATTTTACACAATAAAAATCAAAAATCTACTCTGAAAATAATGTATTTTTTAAAAGCCTATGTAGTCACCATACATGAATCCTATGGGTAAGAGGTGGGGTGTTGCTGCAGAAAGAAGAAAATAGGTGGTTTTTGCTTTCCCAGTTTGATATTCTTTCTTTATGATCTTTTGGCCATTATTTATTCTCTCCAAATATTTCATTTTTCTGTTTCTTTTCAAAGGTACTTTTACCTAATTTATTTTGATATTTAAAAACTGTAATATTTATGAGTATAAAAGGTGCCATTTATGGGGAAAATTATTATCTTACGTTGCTCCTCATCTATGAATTAATTCTCCTCACATGATTTGTCTAAGTTGTTAATCAGGAAACACTGTACAAACAGATGTCATCCATGATTTTCAAAAGAGATATAGTATGTAAATGGTTCCAAGTGCATGTTCCATTCATAGTGCTTATTAATATAAATGTTTCTCTAAACTGACATTATCTTTGTTTATTTGAAAAGACCAAAAGCAACAGCTGGAACAGCCAGAGGCCAATGCTTCCACTTGGCCTGGAATTCTGCCCATGTATTCCACCATTGACCATGGAACCCTCTCACCATCTGCCTCTTACAGGGTAGCCCTTATCCACTCTCTACAGAATAGATGATCCTAGCCTCTTACTGAAAGCAGGACTCTTATTCCATAGGCTCTGGTTGTTATCATTCATTCCCCTCCTCCTGTGCTTGGGGACTGTCTATCCAAACACATCATTTTTTCTTTTTTTTTTTTCTTCATGAAGCAGTGCCAATTCCTGAACAAGCACATTTTTTTCCTTTTCTAAACCTTCTGCACCTCTAGGGAACTTCCTGTCAGTTCTAGGGTCAGACTTGGTGAGTACAGCTAGTTCTCAGAACCATAGCACCGGGGTGATTTAATTCCTTGGGGCCCACTACCATGAGTCCTTTAGCCCAGCATTTGTCCTAAGCATTACAAAAAATTCTGTTTCTGCAGGTTGTTGACAGATGTTACCAACAAAGAGGTGGCAGTAGTTCTCATAATCAAATATATTCTAGAAACACTGAGAAAAACAAGCATGTGTCTTTAATGCAGAATTTTCCAAAGGTTGAAATATACCACTGTTTGTGTAAATCCCCAAAAGAGGGATGTAGCAAGTAATGCTTCCCAAACTGACATGACTTAAGCATTCTTTTTCTCAAAGTTTCTCATGGAACCAACACATATAGGAATATACTTTGGAAAAAATATGGTGATCCAAGCTGTTCTGTCTCAGTTTTACTCTCCTCTGGTGATGTTACTCTACTCATGAAGAAGTAGCCTTGTAAAGATTTGCCCGATGCTGTTTTGCACATTGCTAACTCCTAAACCATAGCATATGTGACTGCCACAGAGACACGCTGCCTACGTCTCCTTCAGGGAAGGGCTTGTTGCCCTGCGGCCTATGCGGTTTCCAGTTATTAGCTCCTGAAGCATTTGCCTCAGCTGCAGAGAGCCACCTTGCCCAAGTTCATGCCCTTCCTGAGACAGCCTCTACAAGAGACTGAGCATGACAGAGATCTAAAGGCCCAGCCATTTCAGCTTAATATGGTATACTCTGCTTTGCAGTCTTCACCCCCTGCCAGGTTGAATGAGGCTTTGTCAGGCCTGCAACATAGCTCAGCTTCTTCCCTGCCCAATCCTGTTTCCCCACTCCTTTCCAGTCACATGTGTTGAGCCATAATAGATATCTTACTTCCTTAACACTTTCTCTCCTCAGTGTCTGATTCCAAAGAAACCAAGATGTCTGCCTTGTAACCAAGAATGGTCTGAGGAAGCAATGCTAAGGTAAGGGTTTGGGAACTGAATCATACCCTCTCAGCTAGCATTTAAAGATATGATTACCAGCGACAGCTAGAAGACAGGCACTCCAACCACAGCTGGCAGTCCAACTGCTAAACCTTTCACAGTGGTACATTGGCATGGTGAACCAGAAAAGGAAGGCTCTACAGGGTGTCAAGTGTCAGGCACTTGAGACATGTGGAGGAAAGAAGAGCTATCAGGACAATGGTACTGATGAATTTTGCTAGGCAACAAGAGTGTGCACAGAAAGCTAATGAACATCTGAGAGTGAGTAGTGAAAAACTGAACACCAGGAATGAAAGACAGAGGATCTCTTTGGATACAGAGTAATGGCAAAGAAAGTTAAGGACCAGCCCTGATCAGAAGGCTAAAACTTAAATGTGGTTAAATGTACAACCAAGCAAATAGGTTAATGCACATTTTGAGAAAAACTAGAGCCCTTGCACTTGGCAGAGCCTGCAGTATTGCAGGTATCAACTGCGGCAGATGACATCATCCATGGGTGTCCAACCTTTTGGCGTCTCTGGGCCACACTGGAAGAAGAAGAGTTGTCTTGGGCCACACATTAAATACATTGTGACATGTAAGCACACACACACAAAATCTCATGATGTTTTAAGTAAATTTATGATTTTGTGTTGAGCTGCATTCACAGGCATCTTGGGCTGCATGCAGCCCATGAGCTGCAGGTTGGACACCTCAGTGAGTTTGCTATAAGCCCCACTGAGAGATTTATACTACAGGCACTTAGAGTTCTGGAGCAAAGCTATGCCATCTTCACAGAATGCCCATATATGCCTTCTTAATAACAACCTCTGCCATGCCATTGGACCTTGGGAGGGACAGAATACCTCAGTATGAGACACCAAATGCCATGAAATTTGAACTGCCCACCATGTGTTGGGTCCTGTCAAATTCACCAAATCAAAAAGTTGAGTGAGCATCAACTGATGATAGCACAAAAGTGATAACTTTGGTATTGAGCATAGATATGAAGGTGGCTCAGGCCCCCAAGATGCCCACCACTGCTGTACCAGTATGCCACTCACAGAGCTCATGCCTATGTCTGTATGAGAATTCCCTTAGGGCCAGCTGCATGAGGAGGAAAGAGTCAGAGTCTGGTTTGCAGATGAGCTGGCTCTGCATGTGGGTACAGCTGCACTGCCTTCACAGAGAGCCTTAAATGACGGCACTGAGAGAAACCCTTCCGATAGGAAGAGCTTTGGGCACTGCACCTGGTCATTTACTTTATCTGTAGGAAAGAGAAGAGACCCAAGCTGAGAACATATATGGATTCACAGGTAGCAATGAATAGCTGGACAGCTTGGTCAGGGATGTGGAAGGGAAAAGATTGGAAGAACAGGAATAATGAGGTGGAGGTTCAGTCATGTGAGTGGATATATGACAGTGGGTGTGAAGTGTAAAGATTTTTTGTGTGTTTGTTAACACCCACCAGACAAAACTATTTAGTCAGTGAGCATGAGCCAGTTGAGCCAGTTTCTGTCATTGGCTACTACAGTGTTGTCATAATGGGACACAAACTAGCTGGCAAAATGGCAGAAATGAAAACTATGTATGGGTCCAACATCATACGCCCCATTAATCAAAGCTGATTTACCTACTGCTGCAACTGACTATCCAGCATGCTAACAACAGAGACCAAGGCTGAGCTCCCAATATGGCAGAACACCAACTGCCACTTGGTGACAAAATGCATACATTGGCTCCATTTTGAAAGGCCCAGTGGTTCTTCCTCACTGGAACTGAGCCTTATTCCATATCTTTGTTCGCCTTTTCTGTCTGTGGGGTCTAGACAATACCACTAAGTACAAAGCGTTTGGTCCACTGGCATGGGATCCCACAAGTACCACTTCACATCAGGGCACTCACACCAAAGAAGGTACAGGAGTGCGTCCATGTGCATGGGATCCACTGGTCCTATCTTATACCATAGCACCAGATGCTGGACAGAGCATTGGAATGGCCTGTTAAGGCACAGTTGAAGTGCCAGCCTGCACACAACAATCTGTGATGATGGAGTGTTGTCCTTCAGATGCACTATATGAATTGAATCAAAGTGTCTCCAATAGAATAAACACATGAACCAAGGGGTGGAGGCAGTAGTGGCTCCACTTGCCATCATTCTCTACCATCCACCACGGGACATTGTACTTCCCATTCTCACAACTCAGGATTCTGCATGGTTAGAAATCTGCTTTCAAATAGGACATATTTTCACCACCAGGAGAAATAGTAAGAGTTCCATTAAATTATTAACTACAGTTTCCACCTAGACACTTTGAACTTGTGTTCAGGGACTAGCAAGAAAAAAGTCACCATCCTGGCAAGAAAATTAACCTGGATCACCAGAAGAAGGTAGAGCTTTTACACCTGGGGGCAGGAAGGAATATACATGGAACCCAGGTGGTCCACTTGGTACCCCCTTGACTGTAAATCAGCAAGTACAGCAGCTGTAGTCTGTGAAGGGCATAGTGACTATGAATTTAGGTCTCTTATGCATGATGGTTGGTCTCATTAACAAGTAACCCATGAGAAAAGAGACGAAATCTTAGAAGGGCAACCTGGGCTGGGGGGTGGAGGAGACAGATCAGCACCAGTTACAGTTTTGAGGCTGACTTCAGCAGCACAGATGAGACAGTTGATCCTTGAACAATGTGGAGGTTAAGGCATTGTCCCCCTGCATAATCAAAAATCCACAAAATGCTTTTGACTCCCCAAAAACTTAGTTGTCCCTTGATATCCACAGGGAATTGATTCCAGGATCCCCACAGATACCAAAATCTGCCAATGTTCAAGTCCCCAATATAAAATGACAGAGACCAATGCAGACAGTTGGCCCTCTGCACCTGTGGACTCCCAACTGCAGAATGAAAACAGCGCAGGTATTTATTGAAATAATCTGCATGTAAGTGGAACTGCCCAGTTCAAACCCATGTTGTTTAAGCATCAACATCTGAATTTGACTTCTCAGGATTTACACCCCTTTGATCTGAAGACAGACAGTGGAATCTCCTTTGGGAAATTGCTCTTTCTTAACCGTAAAGTTGAAGGAGGTTTACCACATCCCCATTCCTAAGACTAGACCCTGATTATCTCATACCAGTGCATCCCATCTCCTTATATTAGTTTGCCAGGGCTTCCATAACAAAATACCACAAACTGTGTGGTTAAACCAGATAAATGCATTTCTTCACAGTTTTAGAGGCTAAAAGTCTAGGACAAAGTTGTCATCAAGCTTTGCTTCTTCTGAAATTTCAGGGCCCCTTCCTGAACTTGCAGGTGGACTTCTTGCTGTGTCCTCACATGGTCTTTCCTATGTGCACACATGTAGCTCTTCCAGTCCACTCTTCTTATAAGGACATCAATCACGTTGGATCAGGGCCTATCCATATGACCTCTTTTTATCTTACTTACTTCTTTAAAGTCCCTCTCTCCAAATGCAGTCACAGTCTGAAGTACCAGGAATAAGGACTTCAAAATATCAATTTGGGGTGATACAATTCAGTCTAGAACACTCCTTTTGAGCACAGAGATTGACTCAAGGATGGGAAAGGTGTTCCAGTCATTAATCTAAGAGACTCAAAAAAATGTATGTCCAGACTTTTAGGAAAGAGGAGTTTTCTCTCTTCCATTGGACTTGATCATGTTAAGATTCTGCAGGCCTGAGTTTCCTGCAGTCATTTTTATATCACGAGGAAAATCAGTTCAGGATGAAGCCATCACACACAAGAAAGCAGAACTGAGGTTCCAGGGAACTGCATCTGTGTATATAATTTGAGTCTTTAGACTACCCCTAGATTTATAAGATAACTTGAGCTAATAAATTTCATCTGAATTTTAGCCAACTAAAATTGGACTTCTTTTAAACGAAACATTAAAATTCCTAACTGATATGCTATATTTTTGTTTTTCAAAGTCAAACAGCTAATGCTACAATATGAGTCAATCTCTGACAGATGCTAATGTTCTGGCATTTTCCACAACACCAAGTTTAGCGTTTTCTTTCTTTGGTGAGCCACAATGCTGCAGGCCAACTACAACTGTGGTCTAAACTCTGTTGTGTCCCCACTAATACACTGTAGTGAGTTGCCAATTCTTCCAGAACCCATACATTTCCCACAAATTCCCTCACATCCAGTGACTAGGCTACTCTAAGGTGATAAGCCAGCCAGGACTCCCTGTTCAAAATTCTAGGAAATCTTTGTTTTTGGAATTTTCACTCATCTTGGGAAAACCTCCTAAGGACAGCGAAGATTTAAGTTTCCAGAGCCATAGTTACTTTGAAAGGGCAAAAACTTTGCTGGCCTCCTTCAATGCAATTCAATTCAACACAGGTTTACTGTGCTAGGCATCCTGCCATGTGCTGTAGGGAGGTCTGAGGAAGGATATGCAACAGCTCCTGTCCTGGGGACATTCACATTTGTCACAGTAAGGGGAACGTGCAAATGGCTGACAAAATACAAACAGATAACAGAATCTTCCACTGCCTTTAAATAAATATTTCTGCTCAGAGAAGCTAAAAAGAACATACTGCCTCACGTGTGTGATTGCTAGCATCTTCGGTTGGGAGGCTAGATCATTAAATAGTATGTATTGAGTGCTGAAATCTTAAAAGCACACAGTATTTTTCATTTGCCCACCGCTGACTTTAAAATGCTTTTGCCACAATTTACAATGGAAAAGTTATAGAAAAAACACAGAACTGCGTGGGAATCTAACACCTCATCATACCCTATCCCCTTCAGAAAAGACACAAGCTGTAACCATACTAACTACACAACACAACAAAAACAATACAGAAAATTGTGGTACCAAGAGCATCTAAAGAGATTTTTTTGGACAATAATTTCCTCAATAATAACATGGCTTTCTCCTTAAGTTCATCTGAATTATGTGGTTCATGAATTTAAAACATTGTTTGGCTTTCCCACTTTGAGTTTTGAAACGATGTCCCTATTACACTAAATAAAAACTGAGGACTCATAGCCAAAAAATAAAAAGTATTTATGGACTCTGGAGACATGTTATTTGGAATCTGCAGTTTCTGAAAACTTTAGAATGGTGACATCCAAAAGCATAATTTAATTATTTCTTTCTCTCATTTTTTATTATAACCATAGAATATTTAAATGAGTAGTCTAGTGGAGTGATTAAGTGCTATGAGAACTGTAAAATTTACTTTGAACGCTTCTTCTATTGTGAGGCTTAGAGGTCAGAGAAATCTTTACCACTTAGTCTGACCTACTGAATCATTTTGGAAAAAATATTTCTCTGCTTCCTTTAAAAGCACTGTAACAAATAGTCCACCAAAGCAGAAATGAACTTTATTAAAACAGCATTCACTATAAGGATGTACCTTCTATGGCTTAGCCTAATCTGAGCAGCAGCATCTGTCTACAACAGTCAGACCAGGTGTTCTAGGTTTGTTCTTTTCCTACAGCGATACCTGGAAGGATGCTTTCACTGAGGAATGATTCACCCTTCCATATGAAAGGAGAGTGGGAATGAGAATGATGCACGCTGACCTCTGTGTGACCCACTACCAACACTGCATCACGCAACCCCGATCCCACATGTTGAGTCCCTCAGCCTTGTAACTCCAGCTGAACTCATGGAGCGGTGAAGCTGGGATAATGGCCCTGCTGAACTTCTCCTACACCCTAGTTCTGTTTCTCCTCTTTTGTGTCATCCTCATGCAGCCCTGCCTCATGCTAGTCTGTGTAATGATGGTCACTTACCCACATCAAGGCCACAAATTCCCCATCTTCACTTTCAAAGGCTCCAAATTCTTTTTAAACAGGAATCTCTAGCTATTGTATTTAAAGGTAGTCACTTTCTTACAGCACTATCTAGTAAATGCTTTATGACAACTAACTTTTATCCAGGAATTGGCTTCTCATTCCAATCACATGGCTTAAACCTTTCTTTGAGCGCTTTCTTACCAGCAGCCTCTAAGTGTGGCTCATACCGTGGTGATGAGGATGGGCTTGCAACTAGCTTAAACTTTGGTGGAACTAGTGACTTCCATATTGCATTGATACTGAACCTGGAGTGGAGACCAATATCCACCCCACTGCTGCAGTTCATTTTGTGGTATGCCAATTTTTTTTCTCATTAATTGCATGGGCTATATTTGTAGTTAAAATTTTGGATATTATTGAGCAATATATTGGGTATGTTTTAAAATATACCCATTGTATAGGTCCATACCAGGACCTATGGAGAAATAAGACAATCCTGTTCTCAGGAACTCACGTCTGTCTGGGGATCCAAAACAAGATGCGTGAAATATCTCTCGGGCAGTGCAAAAGACTCTGGATGTTCCTAAAAACTATGTCCTATAACTTTCTTGAACTCCTAAATTCACATATCATACAATTTCCTTCATAAAACACAGTCAAAATGTATTTAAATGGTACTTTCAGACATAAATAATTTTCCTTATGTACTAAAATCATATGTAATATAGCCTATTACTTACTAGCTAGGAACAATAACTTTCTAGTAACTCTTCAGTTGCTTCCCACTTCCATTAACTGCACCAGCAACATGTTTCTTTATGGAAAAAAATTACCATCAAAAGAAATTTTTAACAACTATACTAGCGGTTTCTGTGTTTGCAAAGAAGATCAAGGTATCAATAAATGATTAAGTAGATTTGATCACTGGCCACAAGCCTCACTATGAAGGCCAGTCTCAAAGTTCCTAGAGTTTAAGACAAAATCTCAGTCAAAATCAAATTATTACCCATGACAAACCCCCATAGAAACCGTGTGTCAAATCTATGAATATCAACGATCAGCCATCTACACTCCTTGTTATTGTAGAACAGGTCAAAAGCACTTACCCAAAGAGTCTGGAAGAAATGTTTGGGAACATTTTTAGATGAGAGATGAAATTTGAGCTAAATTACAGATAAAGATAAATAAGTATAGAGGAGGAACACAACACGGTAGCATGAAAATGTGTCTCTCAAGGTCTCTGCTTGTAGAGGGTAGTGCCTGTGTTATAAAATCCATCATTGTGTGTGCCAACGACATGCTTCCATTGGGCAGCTCCCAGCCAAAGACAGAGTTCAGCAGGGAAACTAAAATAGGCCCAGTCCTGGAAGGTGGAGGACTCCTCTGATGGGTGACTTTGGCTCCTCACTGACCCTGCCAAAACTTTTATAAAAGCATACTACAGTCTAAGAGTTTTGTTCTTTCTTTCCCTTTGTTTCTCCTCTCCAGGGTCAGACCTATAATTAAGGTCTGATGGCATTCTCGGTGCTTCCTGCTCCCTCCCAATTTTCCCTCACAATAAGTCTCTTACGTGTCTAATCCCATCACGGCACTACGGTTTATGAGCACTTGGCCTAACACACCTATATTCTAGACTGTTCTGGAAATTTGGGAGAGGGTGTTTGGTTGTCACAATGATTGTGGGGTTACAGACTGTGGACCACCACGGGCATTAGAGGATGTGGTCAAAGATGCAAATCCCCACACAATGTATGGAACAGTCCCTCCCAATAAAGAATCTGTTATATCTCTCACAATTCCTAAATGTCTTACCAGATATCCATCTGTTAAGAATTAGCCAAGGTTAGATCCTAACTCCATTTTAAATCTAGACAAAATGTATATTTTGCTTGGTCTTAATCTATGCTGCAGTTTCTAGGAGCGTAACTACCTTGAAAATCAAGGGATTATCATTACTGTGCTCACATTTTCAGAATAATGACTTTACTAGTAACAATATCACTTGTGCTCATTAGTTAGCCAGAACAAACACCTGGATCAATTTGCATTTGTTCTTAGTATTAATTATTTATAGAGGAAAAATTATCTCTTACTTGCAATTGTATCTCACTTGTACACAAAATATACATATATTTAAACATATTTTATTATTACTTACTTCTCTTACATTTTTCTTTTATTTTACAGTTAGTTTTAGGGCTTATATTGTCTTATATCAATGTAGGTGTGGATGTGTTATTTAGCACACTTTCATTTCAGGATACCACAGGGGGTATTATCAATACCCACTATGAAAAAAGAGAGAGAGAGTGGGTGTTTAATCTGATCGAGTTTAGAACCTCCAATTCAGATTAAGTGAAGAACAAGGTGATTTTTTAAATTTATTTTTATTGTTGTTTAAGGTGATTAAGAAGATTCACTAAGATATCTGGCAGGGATAAATTCTTTTTTCCATGTCCATAGTCCTAAAAGTTTTCAACCGTCCCCCTCTCACGGCCGCGCCTTGATGGAAGTATACTTTCCTGCAGGATCCCTGGTGCACTTCTCTGATGATTACTCCATTACAGAATTTGGAAACCAATGGCAAATGGACCGTGGGACACCTGGGACACTGAGTTAAGCACACTGCTCTTTTGGCTAAATGGACCAGAGCTGTCAAGCTTATCCAGGACTCCAGGCAGCTGCATGCCTGCTTGCTGTGTGGAAGTTGCAGTAGGATTCCAATAGCCTGGAGATGCATAGTAAGAACTGAAGGCCTGGAACCAATCAACTTTCCATGGCCCAATAACAGGTCTCACTTTCTTTGAACCAGATGGCCACCATTCCCAGATGTCATCTTGGTGTCATTATATCTAATACTTTGAGCTGCCGGTTTCTGGAGTCCACACCATGCTAGGGAAACTAAGTTACACCTTGGGCTAAGGGCTGTTACCAGATCAGAATAATTTCTTACAAGATAAGCAGAATGTTTTATGTGTAATTCAATCTCTCAGTTTCCAATAAACATTTATAAAGTGCTCGAAGGATGCTGTGCAGTTCTAGGCATTTTATAACAAGGGAATAGAACATAGGAAAGATTTGGTTTCTGGACTTTTGGTATGCCGCTTAGTAAGGCCAAACCAAATGAGTGCCAAGAACAACAATTATTTACCCAGAGAGGTCTTATGTCATTAGAAGCACAATAAATATCTTCCTCTCCTTGAGATTTGCTAATTATTGTTTTCTTCCTAGATATACCCTCCAGTGCTGACCCTTCAAAATGACATTCAGAGGAGCAAGTAGAAGAAGGTAGCTTTAGCCTCCAGTTTCACCCTCAAGATCCTTTATCAATGTTTCAGAAGCTTGCCCATATCTCTATTGCAACATTTTTTACAAAATTAGGTACCTAGATTTTAAGTCATTTCTCACCTCCCACAATCATCTAAATTCATTGATTATTTATGCTTAAGGCCTCTTATATTCTTCATTTGCAATACAATTTGAACTTTATATGAAAGTAAAAATTTTTTTTGAATATTATGAAATGTTATGATACTTGGTTTCAAACATAATTTATATCAGTATACCAATGAACAAATATAGTTGTCTAACGGTCCTTTGCTTTGGGGAATAACACATCTTCTATGGAGTCGGTCAAAAAGTTCATTTAATTTTTTTCCAAATGATGGTTCTCGTAGTACTTAGTTGTCTTTAACTTTATTTGAAACAATTTTGTTAGATTGTATTGTTACAGCTATCTAATCACATTCATTAAAAAAAACTTATCAAAATTGGTAAGTTTTTGTACAGTCATTTTAATACTGAAGATGGAAGAAAATACACAAGATTTTCAGCATATTATGCTTTATTATTTCAAAGAAGGTAAAAATGCAACTGAAACACACTCAAAAAAGATTTGTTCAGTGTACAGAGAAGGTGCTGTGACTGATCAAATGTGTCAAAAGTGGTTTGTGAAGTTTCTTGGTACTATTGACATTTTGGCCAAATAATTCTGTGCTGTGGGGATGTCTTATGCATTGAAAGATGTTTAGCAGCACCCCTGGCCTATCCCCACTAGGAGCCAATAGTGGGAAATAGCCAATATACTCAAAATACCCAAATCAATAAAGTTATTGGTGAAAATGAAAAATGTGTCTTTAATTTTACAGAAAAAACTAAAAGGACTTTTTGGTCACCCCAATAATTAAATGTTTGCTATTCCTTTCTTGGGATTAAAAAGCCATACTACTTTTGATACTTTTATACTATGATCAAATGTAGAGGCTTATTTGGTCTCTGATTATACATCATAGATCCTCTCTATAAGGTCACACCTTCCTTCTATTTCTCCTCTTACCTCTTGGCCACCACAGGGTGTCTTCATCTGGTTGGAATTTACATGGCCCTAGATTCCTTCAAATGGTCTATGAACTCTTTTTTAGAAGAGACAAGCAAAAGAGAGATAGATTCATAGATAGAGAGCAGGATGACAGCTAAAGGGTAGGGGGTGGAGTTAGGGATGGAAACAGTGCACGAAAAGGAGAAAAGACTCATGGACATGGACAATAGTGTGGTGAGTGGGGGTGGGGTATGAGGGGACTAAATGGTAATGGAAAAAAGTACAATAATTTTTAAAAAAAAGAAAATCTGAAAGGGTTATATACTACATGATTCCAACTATATGACATTCTGAAAAAAGGTAAAACTATGGAGATTAATAAAAGCAATCATTGGTTGCCTAAAATAAATAAATAAAAGAGACTGTCTCTGATCTCTTGTATATTCCCACTTCCTCCTGATATCTTACAGTGTCAAGCAGTCAGCCAAGCAGTGTCAGATTTTTAAATTCTGGACCCCAGAATAAAAATTCCAGGGTTGGCTGTGTTACATTTAGTTAACTGCTCATCAGCGACTCTCCCTACCTCTCCTGCTATCAGAAGCAAAGCAGAGATTTGGAGCCTTCATCTTCAAATGTTTTTTCTTAGCTGGAAGCCTTCACTTTCACCTGTTTGTTTTAGAGAACATGGAAAACACTCCCTCCCCAGTAACAAGACCATGTGAACTGTCTCTTTGTCTTGACACATCTGTGAATCAAACAGGAGGGATGAAGAAAACTAACATTTATTGAACATCACTGTGTGGTAGGTGATGTTATTGATGTGAACATCTTATGAGAAAAGAAACTGAATCAGTTGGTAAGAATAACTTAACCAAAGCTATGATCTAGTAAGTGGCAAACCAAATCTCGGATGCCATTGCCCTGCTTTTTCTACTGCTGCCTCAAAAGAAGTGGGAAGGCAAATTCAGATTTTGAAAAAGACAATAGTTATAGGAATAAATAGCATTTTAAGCACTTATTATGTGCCCAGCATTGTATGATTTCTTTACATAAATTAACTCAGCCCTAATAATAATCCTCCTCATTCTCCCTAAGTTGTTTCTTCATTTCTAAGACAGAACGAGGAAAATACTAGGCTGTTCTGTACTATACCACTCCTCATACCACTTTTACAGAGAGGTAGGATAGCTCACCTGTCTAGGACTCCATAGCTAATAAGTGGAAGAGTCTGGTTCCAGGACTCATGTGCTCAACACTACGCTCTACTTAACATTCAGGGAAACAGGGGAAGTGGTGAATAATAATGAATGTTCTGGGCACCTTATAAGGGGCACACGCAATGAGTTTTACCTTGTTGCATTTAAAATTCATTAATAATTGGTGTTGGCTCTGTATGTAGTAGTGATACATTGGAATTCTATCATGTTAGTAGCTGGGGATGAGGAGTTATCCCATGATACAGATTCTATTTGCTGTAGGAAAATTATTTACTCACTGGTATGTGAGCAGGAGCATAATTTGACTCCAATATTCCCAGTTCTATAGACTGCTCCAGCTGCCCTTTCACAAGGGTACCTGTTGTACAAGTAGCTCCAGCATAAACAGTATCTTACAGTTTGACTGAAAGACTATGCCCTGTGGTTGCAAGGCAACTGGTGAAAAGGATCACTGAAGTTGGAGTAGCCTTTAAATTCTCATTCTGAACCACAAGGACTCCTTTTAAGAGAATACAAGACACCAATTCCACTATTACTCCTGTACTATTTTGAACCTCAAGTTATCTTTCGGCTATCCCCCATCTGATTCTGACTATAGTTAAGGATATCAGAAAATCTACTCAAGGCAGTATGACACAGCTCCAAAAAATATAAAAACTACCTTAATCATTATTTTAATTACTTTCAATGTTAAATTTATTCTTGCTTTGGCATAAAACATTCTATGAGCCTTCTCAGCATTTATTGTTGGAATACAATAGATCAATTATAAGCCACATGTCCTTAAATATACAAATTTTGCCTAAAAACAGTTTCAGAAAAGACATCTTTGATGAGCCTTAGTCTTCACATTTAGTTCAATCCATAATCTACATGTTTTTACTAAGCTATCTTAGGCAGGCTTATGGTTTCTCTTCCATTTTGATCTTGCTTATCCCTAGACAGTATGTCTAAGACACCCTGAAAACACAGTCCCCAAGAATTAAATAATTTGTACACATTGCCTCCTCGAGTACCCAGGGCCTATGGCTTCATTTTTCTGAGTAGGGATCCAATTCATAACTAATTCAGGTTGGGGCTTGAAATCCTCCATTCAGTACTGAACCCTGATATGGAGCCAATGCTTACCTAGTAGGAGAAATCAAGCGAATGAAGGTTTGTTTGTCTCCAATATGCTCCTTAAAGAGTATGGGTGGCTGCTTGTTACCAGGGAATATCTTTATTCTGAATAGAATAGTGAGGCAGTGTCTGTGACATAGGGCATCCCAAGAAAGACTGTGAAGTATACATTTTCAGAATTTGATGATCTCAGAACTCACTTGGCAAATAATTCAGCAATGTTTTGGAACACATGGAGCATCCTTCTTGCTGGGGAGTTCTACACACAGTGCTGCCCAGAAATACATTTGTTTACATTGTCTACCTCTTCACTGTCTACATGGATTTCAAGTTCCAAATGCTGTCATAATTAGCTTAGTTTTACACATAAGCCAAGGAGGCAACCATCTAATATATACGTCAAAGTCCTACAACGAGTGCCCTGTTCAAAACCTTGTGTCAG
>PVKM010029965.1:0-17498 GCA_004027735.1 Carollia perspicillata | reverse complement strand
GAGGAGAATGAGGCACACCTACCTAGGTTGAGTAACTTGCCCCGTGCCCCCTGGTCAATGGCCAGGCACGGGTGAGAACTCAGGGCACCTTACTTTGAAGCATGGGCTCCTGACCACATTGACTAAAAAGTCCTGCTTGCTCTTTAATTTTTCGTATACAGAACTAAGCTCCCTTCTAGATTTCTAGATTCTTCAGCTTTGCAGAATGTTTGGGAACCTGGGGTATTTGAGAATGAGAAGAGAGGGTGGAGAGAGAGAGAGAATGTGAATGGGCGTGAGCGTAAGACTGCAGACCCATTCTCACAGCTTCTGCACTTCCCCAGGGCCAGCCCAGAGGGGGAATCGAGCAGTTTCTCTTGTTAAACCCAGAGGGGGTGCCCATTTCCAATTCTGCAAAGGTGCCACAAGGGCTGACCCTGGCCTGCTCCTCTGCACCCTGGCAGTGCAGCAACCTCCACTCCCTTCCAAATACACCACTTTGTCTCGCTTGGCCTGGGAGCAAATGCAGCTCTTCAAGCCCATTCTTAGCCTTTGAGCGTCCTCCGTGCATATTTGAGACTTTGTAGGGCTAAGGTGCTTCTCTGTGCCTCACATCCTGAAGCTGTGGGCACGCCCCACCCTAGGCTCACACTCAGCTGCCAGAATCTGACACCAGGAGGTGGTTTCAGGTTTCTGACTTTCCTGGGGGAGGAATTCCAACTAATGCAGAGCACTAAGGAAGAAGGAAGAACAGGAAAGGGAAGAAAAGAGGGAGAAATAGTGTGGGTGATGGATTGCCCATTCGAGCCCACAAATGGAAGCCTTAGGAGAAAGGGGCCCCGCATCTCAGGCTAGATCTGATCTCTACCCTCTCGGTGGGAGATAAGATGGACTAGTGGGAATCAGCAGTCATTTGCAAATAGATAGCGTTTGGGTTTTCAATTTCCCCCAAGTTACCTCTAAGAAATATTAAATGACAGATATGAAACCTATGAAATATACCCTTGGAACACTTTCTTTTCTGGCCAAATGAGAAATAAGATGCTATTTGTTGCTGTTTAGAATAGTCCCATGTTCCCATAATACAGGGGATCCATGTCTGGGTTTGCGTGTATGTGTCTTTCGGTGTGCCTGCTTACTGGTGCCCATGCTGGCATGTGACCATGTGTGTTTGCACGTGAGGGAGCACATGGGGCTCTCTGCCTGCAGCGTTAATAAAGCACGATGTCACCGTTGCTTTGGAAACAGCATTCTTACCCTGGCACAGCTGGGGACAAGGGGCGTGGCTGGTTGTGACATGATCCTAGGTGGCTCCTGACTCTCCCAGGAATGTGGAGGCTCTCTGGCTGTGGGTTCCTTCTCTTTCATCCCTGAATACACATGGGCCATGTGGGATAACCGGTGCAGGGAGGTCTCTTTTAAGGAAGTTACGGATGGTAATCTGACAGATAATAGCACTGACTGCAAACTGGTGGGGCTGTTAGTGAATATTAATAAGTGACTCTGCAAGTGACTACAGAATGGGAGTGAGAACATGCAAGGGTTTATTTGTTCCGTAGGATGGCAGGCACCGTGCGAAGAATTGTGCTTCCCTTGTCTCATTTACTCCCCACTCACCTTGGTCCCCAGTATTTAGTTGAGAAAAATGTACCTCAAAGAGGTCATTAATAGGTGGTGAAGCTTCAGGTCTTTATGTCTCCAAGGTCTGAGCTGTTTCCAATGCCCCAACACCCACAGCGGACAGACAGACCGTCTATGAACATACAGTTGTAATGAGCCTCCTGGAATGTGACCAACATCAACGTTATCTCCTTCTCCCTCTTCCACTCCCATCCATGTGATAGGATGAGTTCTTTCTTCTATTGCCCGTGGTGGAGGCTCACGTGGTTCTATAGCCTTTCCAGCCACTCTCAGATAATACATAATACTCTGTTCACTTGATGGCCCCAAGGGCTCTCATTTCAGTACTTGGTATGTTTCACCTATCGTGAGGGTCCAAACTGTGGACCTCCCAAAGGTAAGACTTCTGCCCTGCCCTCCCTGGCCAGAGAGGCTGGGTGGTCAGTGTCACTCCGTGTCTCTGCCCTTTGCCTCTCCCTGCTCAGTAAGTAGTTTCTGATTCCTCTGGGTTTCTGTCTTGAACTTGCTGCCACGTCATTAGGTTGCATGAAGAGAATATCATTTTATTGCCTATGTTTTCTTTTAACATGTAATTCATTGTTTCAGGTCTTATTAGGTCTTTGATCCATTTTGTGTTAATTTTGTGTATGGTGATAAATAGCAGCCAACTTTATTCTTTTGCATGGGCTTTCAAATCTTCCCAGCACCATTTATCGAAGAGGCTTTTTTGGTATGTTTTTGGCCCCTCTGACAAAAACTACTGGCCTACATACATGTGGGTTTATTTCTGGGCTCTCTATTCTGTCCCATTGGGCTGATGTGTCTGTTTTTCTGCAAATATCATGCGGCTTTCATTACTGTTGTCTTGTAGCATAATTTGAAGTCAGGGAGTGTGATACTTCTGGTTTTGTTCTCTTTTTCTCTGGATTGCTTTGGTTATTCAGGGTCTTTGTGGTTCTATACAAATCTGATGTTTTTTTTGTTCTATTTCTTTAATAAAAAAATGCCATTGGGATTTTGGTAAGGATTGCATTAAATCTGTATATTTTAACTATATCGATTCTTCCAATCCATGAGCACAGCAGTCTTTCCATTTCTCTGTGTCTTTGGTGGTTACCAGAGGAAAGGGGTGGGGGAGGTTGTAAAGGGTCAAGTATATGGTGACAGAAGATTTGACCTTGGGTTGAAAACACACTGTGCAATATGCAGATGATGTGTTACCGAATTGTACACCTGAAATCTATATAATTTTATCAAGTAATATCACCCCAATAAATTTAATTTAAAAAATCTTTAAAAAAAGAATATTATTTTACTTCAAAGAAATGGCAGGTTTGTCTAGTTTTGGAGGAAAGGGATTATTGGAAAATAATAATGATGGTTAAAAGTAATTAGTCCCCTCTTTCTGTTCTGCGCAAGCATATACACTCCTTTTCCCATTTAATTGTGAGGGAAGTGGGGGCTCCACAAGATGAGTGACTTGTCAAGGTCAGGTAGCCTGCTAAGTGGGCGACTGGACTTTAGTCTGACGTCAGCACCTGGTCTCTTAGCCACTTTGCTATCGGAAGTTGGATATCTGTCAGGAGAGGAATTTATTGTTCCTTTCCAAGCTGACAATTTGCCTTCTTTCTTATTCTAGGAAATATTACCAGACTGGATAGTGTTTCCTTTTAATAGCTGGTATTAAAGCAAATCTAATGAAAATGTGTAGCCTGAAAAAAAATCAGTCTCTGAAACTGGATGGTATGTAAAGAATTAGGAAAACAAAACAGATTTCAAGGGAGGTAATCCTTATAACTAGAAACTATCTCAGGAGAATTATTTCCCACACTGCATGATACTTGGGAGCATATTTCATACACTCAAATTTGCACCAGGAAATAATTTGTTGTAAGAAATAAGACACTCTCCCCGCGCCCACCCTGTGGCCTGTAGGGAGAGACGAATATATCACTGAGAACAGTTTTCCCATGGAAAGCTGTTATTTTATTGTCACGATTTATCCCTTTCTCAATGCTTTAGTCGAGTTGGTATTCACCAAAGCACTGAAACACTTTTTACTTATAATAATTCCCCAAAACATCTTTAGTTCAAGATATTGGAATATTTGGAGTAGAAGTGGGCATTTCGGAGTGAGTGCCTTGCATATGCCCATCCTCACTCCATTGTCCATGCCATTCCCTCTGAGCAGTCTATCCTGTCTCTCCTTGTAAAACTCCTACCTACCATGCAAGGCCCACATAGATTATCACCTCTTCAAGGAAGCCTTCCTGAATTGCCACAATCAGATGGGCTATCTGCTTTCATTGGATCATAGAGAGTTTTATAATTTGCCTTTGCAACATTTTACCTTGTATGAGAGTTGCCTATCTCTGTGTTATTGTCCTAATTAGAGAGTCCTCAGTAGGTAATACAATCTAGCTCCTCGGCCCATGGACCAAATCCAGCCCACTGCCTGTTTTTGTACAACCCTTGGGATAAGAATGGTTTTTATATTTTTAAATGGTTGAAAAAAATGTCAAGAGAAAAATTATATTTCACGACACATGGAAATGATATAAAGTTCAGATTTCATTGTCCACAGTTAAAGTTTTATTGGAACACAGACGTGCTCATTTGTTTCTGTGTTGCCATGGCTGCTTGTGCACGAACGTCACAGAGGTGAGTACTTGCGACACAGACCGTCTGGACTGCAAAGCTGAACGCATTTTATATCTGGCCCTTTACAGAAAATGTTGACTTCTGCTCTAGAGCAGGTGTTCTCAAATTTTAGTGTGTGTCAGAAGAACCTGGAGGGCTTGTTAAAATACAGATTGTTGGGCCTCATCCCTATAGTTTCTGAGTCAGAAGGTCTGAGGTGAGACTTCCAGTCAAGATGAAGGTGCAGGTAGACATACTGTGCCTCCTCCTACAACCAAAATAAGAACAAAAATTTAGAAACAATAACCACCATAACCGACAGAAAATTGAACCATATGGAAATCGGACAACCAAGGAGATAAAACAGACACATTCATCCAGACCAGTAAGCGGGGCGGAGTCTGGTAGCCAGGCAGAGAGGGGTCAGGGGTCATGGCACAAAAAGCAGTGGCACTGGGTGCGCAAGGCACCTCGGGTGCCCAAGACGGCAGCAGGCAGACCCTAGGCACAGGGCGGCAACGGGCAGACCCAGCGAGGTGGCAATTGTGAAGCCCGGCACTGCACGCAAGGCAGCTGGCTGACCAGGTGGTCCCACATTCATGTGCAGATAAACCAGGCAAAATTGGGGAGCTAGACAGACCGAGCAAACCAGGGTCTCAGCGCCAGGAAATAAAGCCTCAAAACACCAATTAAAAACACTCGTGGGGGGTTGAGGTGCCAGGAGAGACTCCCAGCCTCACAGAAGAGTTCATTGGAGAGACCCACAGGGGCCTACAACATACACAAGCCCACCCACCCAGGAACCAGCACCAGAAAGGCCCAGTTTGCTTGAGGGGAAGTGGCAGAAAGGACTGAAATCTGACAGAGAGCCGAGCAAGCGCCATTGTTCCCTCTTACCCCACCCTTACATACAGCATCACAACCCAATGACTGGGTTGCCCCACCCTGGTGAACACCTAAAGCTCTGCCCCTCATACGTAACAGGCATGACAAGACCAAAAAAATGGCCCAAATGGAAGAGCAGATCAAAACTCCAGAAAAAGTACAACTAAGTGATGAAGAGATAGCCAACATATCAGATGTACAGTTCAAAGCACTAGTGATTAGGATGCTGACAGAATTGGTTGAATTTGGTCGCAAATTAGATGAAAAAATGAAGGCTACGCTAAGCGAAATGAAAGAAAATGCACAGGGAACCAATAGCGATGGGAAGAAAACTGGGACTCAGATCAATGGAGTGGACCAGAAGGAAGAAAGAAACAACCAAACAGAAAAGAATGAAGAAACAAGAATTCAAAAAAATGAGGAGAGGCTTAGGAACCTCCAGGACATCTTTAAACGTTCCAATATCCAAATTATAGGAGTACCAGAAGGGGAAGAGGAAGAGCAACAAGTGGAAAAGTTATCTGAACAAATAATAAAGGAGAACTTCCCTAATCTGGCAAAGGAAATAGACTTCCAGGAAGTCCAGGAAGCTCAGAGAGTCCCAAAGAAGTTGGACCCAAGGAGGAACACATCAAGGCACATCATAATTACATTAGCCAAGATTAAACTAAAGGAGAGACTTCTAGAAGCAGCAAAAGATAAGGAGACAGTTACCTACAAAGGAGTTCCCATCAGACTGTCAGCTGATTTCTCAAAAGAGACCTTGCAGGCAAGAAGGGGCTGGAAAGAAGTATTCCAGCCATGAAATGCAAGGACCTACATCCAAGATTGCTCTATCCAGCAAAGCTTTCATTTAGAATGGAAGGGCAGATAAAGTGCTTCTCAGATAAGGTCATGTTAAAGGAGTTCATCATCATCAAGCCCTTATTATATGAAATGTAAAAGGGACTTATCTCAGAAAAAGAAGATAAAAAACACGTACAGTAAAATGACAGCAAACTCACAATTGTTAACCACACCTAAAACAAAAACAAAAACAAACAACTAGAACAGGAACAGAACCAAAGAAATGGAGATCACATGGGGGGTTATCAACAGGGGAGTGGGAGAAGGAGAGAGGGGGAAAAGGTACAGAGAATAAGTAGTATAGATGGTGGGTAGAAAATAGACAGGGGGAAAGTCAAGAATAGTATGGGAAATGTAGAAGCTTAAGAACTTATGACACATGGACATGAACTAAAGGGGGGGAATTTTGGTGGGAGGGGGTGTGCAGGGTGGAGGAGAATGAAGGGGGGAAATGGGACAACTGTAATAGCATAATCAATAAAATATATTTTTTAAAAAAGAAGGTCTGAGGTGGGTCCAGAGAATTTGCCTTCTAACGAGTTCCCAGGTGGTGCTGCTGCCGGCAGTTGGGACCCACAACCCGAGAACCACTGGTCTGGAGGTAAAGAACAGTCTCCAAAATCACAGGTACATCTTTAACTAACTTGTCGTTTATCAAGCAGGTGACCTCTCTGAATTTCAGTTTCTCCATCTGCAAAATGGGGTCCATGGCTGCCTGGTCAGGTTGATCGAAGATTCGGGAAATGAAGTCTGTGAAAAGTTCCTGGAGCAGCAGCCAGCATTTAGTACATGGCTGTTCCTTTCTTTCCCTCCCTCTCCGTTCCTTCTCTTCTCCCTCCCCCGCCTTCCCTCTGAGAAGGAACCACAGATTTGTATTTTCTCACAGATTCTGAATTGCTTTTCTTCATGAGGCTGCTTGGGAGTTGTATCGCAGTGTATACCTCAAGACGTGTCTCCCTCCTTCCAATATGTGCTTTTCACAAAACCCAAGAAAGGCAGGCTGGGAAAACCATCTTTACCAAATTTACTTGAGTACATACTGTGTACAAGTTTCTGTATTAAGGAAGACAATTAAGTTCTAAAAAAGAGATTGTCTACCTTTCAGAAGATTTCATGATAAAGGCAGGAGGTGGGGTTTCAAAAATCAATGGTCGTCCTTTAGTTAATTGTAATCAGGTGGCTTTGTCTTTTTTCCCAGGAAGAATAATCAAAGGCAAGTGCTAGGGAAACAAAACTGCGCTGAAATCTTTCAGGAACCCGATATGAGTGCACACAAAAGAAATATAGGTGATTTGAAAGAAGCATTTTTCTTGGGGCTGGTTTTAAAGCCATGGTTAAATTAAGCACATAAAAACCCAAGTTTCCCCTAGGAGTTTTTTTTTTCCTTTAAAATCTAGCCATTCCTGTCTCATAAAATTGTTATGAGAATCAAATGAGATAATCAATATAATTGTATTTGAAAATTATAAAGCACTGTTTAAATACAAGGGAAATCAGATTTACCACATTAAGTCTCGATCTAATTACAGGAGAGAGAGTGTAATTTATTGGATGAATAGCAGAGAGCGCAGTTAGGTAGACGCTGGCAGACCTCGCTTCTTTCCATCTTAGCCTGGGGGAATCTAACGCACCTTAATTTACCTGTTAAGCTAATTATAGAGAAGGCCTTTTAACCTTCTTGCTCTCAAGTTTCTTTCTTTCCCTATGTGTGGCAAAACCTGAAAGATGAAGAATTAACCTCATACACTTTCCCTCCACACAAGGCAAAAAAAAAAACAAAACAGCTGTTTACTCTCCCTTCCTCCTAGTTAGAAAAAGGTGTCTTTTCACTTTACCTTTATATTTTTGCTTTAGTTTGCCTCCCCCATTAGCTATTTGACTTCTTTAGCTGTGGCTCCATTTGCAAATCATGTTTATGTTAGTAACCTTCTACTGAGGAAATGTTTTAACAACAGGCTCTCTGGAAAATGTATGCATATATTTGCATATAAATTATCAATATTACTGATATAAAGGATGTGTAGCACACAATTTACAAATGATAAAATATGCAATACTCTTCATTGTAAATTCCATGTAACTGATTCATTTTCTTTTTTTTAAATGTTTTTTAAGTTTTTGTTTGTTCTATTACAGTTGTCCCAATTTTTTCCCTTTGGCCCCCCTTTGTCCTGCCCCTTCCCCTGCTCCCACAGTCCATCCCCACCCTGACGTCCATGTCCATAGGTCATTCATACCTGTTCTTTGACCACTCCCTTCCCCTTCTTTCCATCATTCCCTCCACCCCTTTTCCTCTGGCAGCTGTCAGTCCGTTCCCTGTTTCCATGTCTATGGTTCTGTTTCACTCTGATTGATTTTCATGGGGTGATTTGGTGCATTGTCTTGAATTCTTGTATCCATAGCCAAACTGTGGTTGTAATTGACTAGCAAATGTAGTTCCGACATGAATGTGGGTTGATATTTTCCTTTATGCTAACTAGTAAGATGAAAACGCAACAACCAAAGGCATTATGTAGGGATGTTTGTCCATGATGTGAGTGACTCCTTGGCTGACAGGCTAATAGCTTTTGAATAGTGGAAGAATATTTCCTCAGTTTTTTGTGTGATTATGACTACAGACACCACACACATTTGATTTTAATCCGCATTATTAACATATTTCTCCATCACTTTTTTAAGCCTAGATGACCAACAAAAAGATAACACAAGCCCTGATTTGTAGCATTTGCCAATTTCTGTGGTGTAAATACTCCTATTGCTTTGTACTTAGGCCATTGTCCACCAGTGTGGGGGACGGACCTTAAGATGGGCTATTCCTTGGCTTCCCATGGCTGCCCTCAGGTTAAACGCTATCTTATTTTCTATCACACATTAATTTAACCTGTTATTGGGCTTCTCTTTATAATTAGAAGCATATGGAATATACTCTTTTGTGTCTGATTGCTCTTTCTTATTAGCATTATGTTTGCAAGAATTCATCCCTGTTGTTGTGTGTAGAGTAATTTATGCATTTGCACTGAGGATTTTCACATTTTATGAATCTGCCATAATTTATTTATCCACTCTACTTTTGATGGATATTTGGGTTGTTTCCAGTTTGGGCATATTTCAAAGAATGCTGCTGTAGGCATTCTTTTAATGTGTCTTTTAGTGCGTACGCACCCTCATTTCCATTGCTGGGAGTGAAGTCTCTCTTCACACGTCACACCTGCCTACAACTTCAGGAGACAGTACTGACCATTTACACTCTCAGCGGTGGTGTAGGACACTCCCTGTTTCCCCACATTCTTACCAACACTTGGCGCTATGCTTTTGTTTTTAAACTTTTTCTTAACATTTAACATCACATTGTGAACATGTTCCTGTGTTAGTAATGTCATTTGTTTTATTTTTAACAGCTGTACATAGTTTATCGTACAGAGCAGGGGCAGCAACCCTATCGTGTAAAGAGTCAGAGAGTAAACATCTTCAGCTTTGCAGGTGACACAGTCTCTGTCGAGTAGTTACACAACTCTGCCATTGCAGCACAAAGGCAGACGCAGACAACTTGTTCCTGAGTGGGTGTGGGTGGCTGTCTCGATAAAACGTTATTTATAAAAACAGATGGTCGGCCAGGTTTGGCTCGTAGGCCATAATTTTCCAACCCCTGGTATTTATTCAATTCTCTAATTATAATACTACTTTGAAAACTTGTTTTTAATCAGGAAAAAAGATACTGAAATCCACCATGAATCTATCTGTTTGTTGAATGCCTCCTATGAGCCAAACCTGTTCTGGGGGTCTGGTTGCATATCCCTGACAGGTTCTTCACGGATATTACATCCTAGTTGGGATACACTGACAATTATCGCCTCCCCCCACCCCCAAAAGTAGATCTTACCTGGAACTCAGCACATGAACTAGATAAAAGCAGAACTGTTCGACTTAGACACATGGACCTCAGATCACAGCTTGGAAACCATGACCTGACTGCCAATTACATGGTGTCGACAGTTTGTTGTTATCATGCCATTGCTTTGAATTTCTATGTACATAAATCTTTTATTTAACAATATTATCATTTGAAATAATGGGAAGTTTCTGCCTAAAATATTTGGGTAACAAAAGGAAGGGGAAAGAAAAAGTGTGACATCAAAAATAGCTGTTTATGTAAACATTCGTCATCCCAACCACTACATAGGGTCAGAACTGAAAATAAAACACAACAGCATCTGTTCACAGCGCTGACTGTTACCACCAAGCTCTTCAGAAGTAATGGCAAGTTTCCGTCTGAAAGCACGGCTCCTCTTAGACTGCCAAAGAAAAATCACCCTGCCACCCTCTACCGGCTCGTTCAAGGTGGCTTGAGGAACCTCTTTTCCCACCCAAAGTGTCATAGACGTAGACCCGGCTTAGCTGGTCTCCAGTCGCTCTCTAGCTCCAGGCAGCTTTTGGAGTCTGTGTCCCCAGGCTGCGGCTCACAGGACTGCACTGGCCACTGCTGGCAGGCCTGCTGGTGACTGTGGACACACATACCTCGCCCCCCGCTGGGGGAGGTCATAAAAAACCAACTGACTTTTCTTCCCAGCGTGCTCTGTTTAAAAGTCCCCTCCCAGAATCCCATGTGCCCTGAAAGCCAGTGGGAGTGTCCCCCTTTCCAAACGATGTGGGCCAGTGTTGGCCATGTTTGCCGCAGCCCCTCTTCTGGCCACCATGCCTAGCAAGGGAGTGAAGTCTCCAGTCCTGCGTGCTCTGTACGAGCTCCTTGCTCTGGCAGCCTCTCCCGTCACAGGGAGGGCAAGTCACTTCTGACCTTCAATTTTACCTTGGGGTTTTCTCCCTGTCCTCTGCCTTCTCTTGGCAATTTGGGGAGACCCCTCTGTTACAAGCAGAAAGTACTATATGTAGCCAGTCTGAGGTGCTATCCTTAAAGGTGTATTCCTATAAAGAAATCTGCCTGAGCTAGATAGAATAAATTACACAACTGTTTTCCTTTCCATTACTTAAGGTGGTTTTCTCTGCCTGGTTTCATGGATGAATGTTTGGCAAGTGGTGTTATGTTATCTGGAGGTGTGAGGAATACCTGGTTTATCAACAGAAGCTAATTAAAAAAAAACTAATTAAAGGAAGCTGGTCATTACAAATATCTAGCAGTTCAGCTGTGGTTGATTCAATTCCCTACTAGGAACTTCTACGAGATCCTGGAGCACCTGCTGTGAGCTCTTCCTGGATCCCAGTCTTTTAAGCAGGTTTTCTGGCATATCAGCCAGTGAGCTCTTCCTGGACTCCCGTTCCTGCCTGTCTGCGTGTGAGCTCTTTGCAGACCACCACTTTTCCTGCTGCAGCTGCCGCTTCTGAATTCGTAACCACCTTTCCTCCTGGTACTGCTGGGACTGCTGTCCAGGCTCTCTGTTTGGAGGCGGCGCAGCTGGGAAGCATGCCTCTCCGCTGCTACCTCCAAGGCCTGGGCCTTCCTTTTCAGCTCCTTTTCTTCTCTCTCCCCCAGCATACTCATTGCTGGCTTATTCAGTTGCCTCTACAGTAATGCTTTTTCCTGAAGGTACTAGGCCTGGGCCTTTGCAGCTGTCTCAGCTTGGACTTTCTTTAGCTCCTCCCATATTGTGTGAGGCTCTCTGCACTCTTCCTCTCTTCTCAGTGCAATGCCCCTCACTGCCTCCCGCTGCTGCTGGAAGTTAGAGACTAGCTTTTCTTTCTCCAAGAGCTGTGTCGTTTGAAGCTCTGAAGTTTGTTTTGCATACTTGGAGGCTGATTCTTGTCTCATTGGTAACATCTCACCTCTTTCTTGGCCCTATTTGTCCCACTGATTTTCGATATCCCCTTGGATACTTCTTGGCTTTATTTGTCAACTTCACTATTGTGACTCTAGTTGTTAGCCTGGAAAGGTAAGTTTCCATTGAGCAGCAGGCAGGCTTCCTCTCTTACCACTTTTGTTGAACTTGAGTCTCTTATTTGGTGGTCCAGCTTCATTACCTCCATTGTGTTTTTATAAGGCCCACCACTGCTGTTGTTGACTTTTCTTGTTTTAAAGCAGGATTTATGAAATGAAAATGCAATATAGGGGAGCTACTAGAGTCATCCTTTAGGAATATTCCTGGTTCCTGGGGTCTGAGTGTCCATTGTCTGGAAGCTTCATGGGTTCCAGCTTACTTGGATACTGGCCGGGTCAGGCTTGAGTGCCATGGATGTCCTGGCCATTGCTTTGGCCATGAGTGGCACTGAGGTTCTGGTAGGTGCTACATTCCTCAGAGGCAACATGTTCCTGCAGGTGGGCGCTCCAGACCTCAGTGGCACCATGGTCCTAGTGGTGGGTGTTACAGACCTCAGCAGAACTGTGGTCACGGTGATGGGCTCTCCCGATTGCAGCGGCTCTTTGGTCCCAGTGGTGGGTATTGTGGTACCTGATCTTCACCAGCCTCTCAGGTGGATTCCCACACCACCTCAGCACAGGAAGATGCTCCTGAATCCCTTCACTCTTTCCTCTCCAACAGCTCACACAAGTCTCCTCTCTTTCCTTCTCACTCTTCCCTCTCCAACAGCTCAGAGTGTGGAATGTTGGCATCTCTCTAGTCAAGTGTCCACGGTAACCAGGTGAAGGGGCGGAGCCAATGAGCTCATAAGAGGGCCTTTGACCCCAGTGTGTAAACATTTTTTTAAAATAAAAAAAAATAGGAAATTCCTATATTGGGCTAATCCTAGTCACCCGTTAGCCACAGGTAGAATTTTGAGTAATCCTCACAGTCCTCAGCCTCCCTGGGCCTGGTGGAGAGGACACATTTCTTTCTAGGGTTAATACACCTCTAGGTCCAGTGATGGACACCTTTGCCCCACTTGCCCAAGTACTCTGACCACGCTTCCACCCCCCACATGGTCGTGCAGTCCTGACCCTTGCAGCACTGGCCAGAGATGGGTTAAAGCCCTTGGGACACTGATCTTGGTTCCATTGCTCAGTTGTTGTATATATGCTCCTTGTCTCCTCTGCACCCCTTTTCCACAGGTTCATAAACTTGGGGCCCATTCCGTCATCACCCATCTAGTTTGGCATGGCCGTTTATTGCACTTGGAAATTTATGGGTCTGGCTTGGCAAAATATTTGCATTTCTTATTTTCCATGATGCCCATTATTTTTGTTCATAGCTTTTGTGAAAGACACCACCATCTTCATTTCTCCTGCACATTCCTGCAGCCTGCTGAGAGGTTGCCCATGGCCTTGTGTGCCAGGGTCAGGGTGGGTGCGGACCAACCCTCTGCCACCACCCTACTGTCACCTCACTGCAATCTGCAGGTCCCCTGACCAGGCTACTGGCTCTGGTGCAGGATCTCTAACTCTTCTCCAGGCTCTGGACCAGGCCCCACCCCACTGAGGAGCCCTGTTCTCATCCACTGTCTTGGCCATGTCACTATCAGAAAAATAATTTTTTAAAAGATTTTATTTTTAAGTATTTTTATTGATTACTCTATTACAGTCTTCCAAATTTTCCACCTTTATCCCCTCTCCACTCTGATCCCCCAACCCTCCAGCATTGCCCCCACTTAGTTCATGTCTGTGGGTTGTACATATAAGTTCTTTGAGTGAGTCCTCTGTTTCCTGTACCGTTTTTATCTTTGCCCACCTACTTTATGCCTACTAATTATGCTTCTTCTTCCCTGTACATTTCCCCACATATCCCTCCCTTCCCCCTCCCCACTGTCCTCCCTCTGTGTGATGTCCATTTCTCTGATCCTGTTCCTGTTCTGGTTGTTTGCTTAGTTTTTTGTTTTCATTGTTTTTCTTTTCTTTTAGGTTCATTTGTTAATAGTTGTGAGCTTGTTGTCATTTTATTGTTCATAGTTTTGATCTTCTTTTTCTTAGGTAAGTCCCTTTAACATTTCATATAATAAGGGCTTGGTGATGATGAACTCCTCTAACTTGACCTTATCTGAGAAGCACTTTATCTGCCCTTCCATTCTAAATGATAGTTTTGCTGGATAGAGCAGTCTTGGATGTAGGTCCTTGCCTTTCATGACTTGGAATACTTCTTTTCAGCCCTTTCTTGCCTGCAAGGTTTCTTTTGAGAAATCAGCTAATAGCCTTATGGGAACTCCTTTGTAGGTAATTGTCTCTTTTTCTCTTGCTGTTTTTAGGATTCTCTCTTCATGTTTAATCTTGGGTAACTTAATGATGATGTGCCTCGGTGTGTTTCTTTTTGGGTCCAGCTTCTTTGGGACTCTCTGAGCTTCCTGGACTTTCTGGAAGTCTATTTCCTTTGCCAGATTGGGGAAGTTTTCCTTCATTATTTGTTCAAATAAGTTTTGAATTTCTTGCTCTTGTTCTTCTCCTTCTGGCACCCCTATAATTTGGATATTGGAACATTTCAGGTTGTCCCAGAGAATCCTCAGCCTCTCTATGTTTTTGGATTCTTGTTTCTTTGTTCTGATCCAGTTGGATGTTTATTTCTTCCTTTTGCTCCAAATTGTTGCTTTGAATCCTGGTTTCCTTCTTGTCACTGTTGGTTCCCCGAACATTTTGCTTTATTTAATTTTGGGTATCTTTCATTTGTTCTTTCATTTTTTGACCAAGCTCAATCAGTTCTGTGAGCATTTCGATTACCAGGGCTTTAAATTCTCCATCAGATAGGTTGGCAATCTCCTCATCAGTTAGTTCTGAGGTTTTGCTGTGTTCTTTCTTTTGGGCCATATTTCCTTGTCTTGGTGTACCTACTAAGTTGTAAGCGGCGGGGCCTGAGGTATTCACTGGGTTAGGGCAACCCTCTTCATTGCACTGCCTGTGGGGAGGGGGCCAGAGAGGGAATAATGCAGCTTGCCTGTTCGTCTCCAGTCTCTAGTGCACTTTCCAACAGACTCTCATGTCAGACTGGAAGTATTTCTCACTGCGGCAACCCCAGCTGTAGCCCACAGTCAGCTCTGAGTCTCAATTTTCACCTTAAGTCAGCCCCTCCTGTGCAGCTCTTCCAAGCTGGGCAGTCAGCCCTGCCCCCCAGCCACCTCTCTGCAGTTTTTCTGCGTCGCCTACCACGTGGGGTCCACGTTACCAGTGGTTGTTCTGGTTGTTTTTTTTCTTAATTCCTTGGTTGTTGGAGTTGCATGCAGTTTGATTTTCTGGTGGTTTTGGTCGATTATTGATTTTAGATTGGTCGTTATTCTCCTTTTGGTTGTGTGAAGAAGTGAAAAGTTTCTACTTATGCCTCCATCTTGGCTGGAACACTCACAAAAATAATTTTTAAGAAATAATTTAGAAACGCAGTTCCCCACGTACAATAGAAACCATCCACTGACAAATTCCTTTACATATTTTACTCTCTCAAACTGTGTCACCCATATTCCCATAAACATCTTAGCTGAATGTGGTTTATTTTGTAATTATAAGGGAACTTCAAGAATCTGCAGGCAACCTAGGTATGTGCCCTCATCAGGAATCGCCCTGTAACCCTTTTGGGGCTACAATGATATGTTTATAAAATTCTTTTGGAGTCCATTGGTGCAGGTAGGATAACCCAGTCTTTCAGCATCTGAGATACATAGTGGCACAAGGAAAAAATTAATCAAGAAAACTGAGTTCTCTGACTTCTGGCCAAGATGGAGGTGTAGGTAGACACACTGTGACTCCTCACACAACCAAAAGAAGGACAACTACAATTTAAAAACAAAAAACAACCAGAACTGACAGAAAATCGAACTGTATGGACAATCTAGGACTTAAAGAAGACACATTCATCCAGACCGGTAGGAGGGGCAGAGACATGCAGCCAGGTGGAGTGGGTAATCCAAATTGGGCTGATTTCTACATAAATCTTTTAATCACATTTTTTTTTTTTTTTACAGACTGGGTGGCTTCGATCTTTTTATTTCCGTTTAGACACATATTCATACTATTTGCCTTTGACACCATTGACATAGTTACACCATTGACATAGTTACATTAAAAGTAAAATTTTCAAACTTTTAAATCCAGACATGGAGCTAGTTCACATATAGAGCCAAATAATTTTATCTGAAGTGTAAAATTTTGGCTACCTTGAAATAAAATACAAAGAATAGATATTTTGCAAGGGAAAATAACACAGTTATCAGGAGACAGTTCTCCTCTGAAAAGTCGTTTACTGAACGCATCTCTCGTTATTGAAAGTGGCTTTACTCTGTGACGTTAGGCCCTGAGTTGGCGCTGCATCAGATTCCCCGGAGAGCTCTGTAATCAACAGGGATTCCCAGCCTCCGCCCCAGAATGGCTGTGTCAGGAACTCTAGGGAGATGCTAAGAATCAGGTTTTTTTTTTAATCTCCTTTTGTTGTCATCTTTTGGGATCACTGATAGAGTCATTATGGAGATACTTGGTTTGAATGCTTTAAAATAATAACTGTGGCTTTGGTGTTTGGGTGCGGTATGGAATCTATTTAGACCCATGCCTCCCTATTTTTTCTCCTAAAACAATACAAGAAGAGTGAATGAAGCCCCTACTACTAATCCCTTTCACAAAATGACGTTAGAGCAGGCACACAAATAACAGTGGGGTGGAAGCATCCACAAGGACGGTGCAGAGCCTCGGTGGAGTAGCAGGTGTGGGAGGCCAAGGCCCCAGGGTGGCGAAAGCTGCCCTTCTTGCCCTTCCAGCGCAACAAATGGTCATTCCCCAGAGGGACTCAACCTCAGTGGGGGACCTCAGGGGGCATATCTGAGTGTGAAGTAGGCAAGGAGTGCTGTTCCAGGCAGAGAGAAAGGTATGGAGAGTATTCCGGGAACAGAGGCTGTAGACTTTTATTTTTAAAACTTCTTAAACATATATTTGATTGATTATGCCATTACAGTTGTCCCATTTCCCCCCCTTCATTCCCCTCCACCCTGCACACCCCCTCCCACCCACATTCCCCCCCTTTAGTTCATGTCCATGTGTTATAAGTTCTTTAGCTTCTACATTTCCCACACTACTCTTGCCCTCTCCCTGTCTATTTTCTCCCCACCGTCTATGCTACTTATTCTCTGTACCTTCTCCTCCTCCCACTCCCCTGTTGCTAACCCTCCATGTGATCTCCATTTCTGTGGTTCTGCTCCTTTTCTAGTTGTTTGCTTAGTTTGCTTTATTTTTGTTTTAGGTGTGGTTGTTAATAACTGTGAGTTTGTTGTCATTTTACTATACATGTTTTTTTATCTTCCTTTTCTTAGGTAAGTCCCTTCAACATTTCATGTAATAAGGGCTTGGTGATGATGAACTCCTTGAACTAGATCTTATCTGAGAAGCACTTTATCTGCCCTTCCATTCTAAATGAAAGCTTTGCTGGATAGAGCAATCTTGGATGTAGGTCCTTGCCTTTCATGACTTGGAATACTTCTTGCCAGCCCCTTCTCGCCTATAAGGTCTGATGGGAGCTCCATTGTAGGTAACTGTCTCCTTATCTCTTGCTGCTTCTAGGATTCTCTCCTTCATTTTTATCTTGGGTAATGTAATTATGATGTGCCTTGATGTGTTTCCCCTTGGATCCACCTTCTTTGGGACTCTCTGAGGTTCCTGGACTTCCTGGAAGTCTATTTCCTTTGCC
>PVKM010029964.1:0-17511 GCA_004027735.1 Carollia perspicillata | reverse complement strand
CCCCCCGCCCCCCGCCGGGGCCCTGACCAGGAACCGAACCAGCGACCTTTCAGTCCCCGGGGCTAATTAATGCTCAATCCACTGAGCCACTCCAGCCAGGGCTCTTTTCTTGCTTTCCCAATGTATAAAGAGGTGAAATGAGTTCACATAAAGGACTAAGCTCTTTTTTTAAAGATTTTATTTTTTTATTTTAGGGAAAGGGGGAGAAAGAGAGGAAGAGAAACATGGACGTGAGGAGCATCAATCGGTTACCTCTCATCCGCACCCCGACCGCGCCCTGGCTGGGACCAAACACTCAACTCAGACGGGTGCCCTGACCGGGAATCGAACTGGTGACCTTTTGCTTTGCGGGACGACGCCCAGCTAATTGAGCCAGGCCGGTCAGGGCTAAGCTCTTTCTTTCTTTTTTCTTTTTTTTAAGATTTTCAGTGGCTGATGTATTTCATTAGCATTGAAAACAATATAGCTCCATTATACATTTTATAAACACTACTAATCCACATGTGTGCAAATTTGCCTCTGAGGACAGCTTAGTATTTTTACGATATGCTTTCAATATTTCCCTGTTGTTCCAATGTAATATTTTTCGCTATTAAAATACATAATAAAGTTCTAGAGGAAAAGAAAACAGGGTCATTCTAAGCAAGTAAAAGCAAGAGATTAGGACTTACATGAAAACTTTTTCCTTTGTGTTTGACAAGGGAAGAGTCTGAAATTAAGTTTAAAAATACTTTGAAACAGCTCTGGCTGGTGTGGCTCAGTGGATTGAGCGCTGGCCTATGAACCAAAGGGTCGCTGGTCTGACTCCCAGTCAGGGCTCATGCCTGGGTGGTGGGCCAAGGGGCAGCCCATCGATGTTTCTCTTACACGTTGATGTTTCCTTCCCCCTCTTTCTTTCTCCCTTCCACTCTCTCTCTAAAAATAAATAAATAAAATATTTAAAAATCCACTGAAATAGTCATAGGCAGGCTCTAAGTTTAACTTGAACTTGTCACACTGCTTCACCTTTGTCTCCTTGTGATCAAGAGGCTCGGCCAACCCTGCTCCGCAAGGACAGAGCGGTGTGCAGGGCACGGCCCCACGACTGGCTTTTACCTAGTGGAGCCCTAGTCAGCGGTGTGTGCTGACTGCTGACTGCTGGCTGTGTCCCCGAGCAGTGAAGACAGAGCTCTGGTCTATTCCTCTTCCTCTAACCACACTGATCCCACCCTGGGGGCCCCACCCTGGGGGCCCCCACCCTCACGACCTCCTCTAAACCTCATCACTCCCAAGGGCTCCACCTCCAGATACCCACGCACTGGGGGTTAGAGCTTCAACATGTGAGCCTGGGGAGCATACATTCCATTCATCACACTCAGCATTTTTAATGTTGATTACATGTCGAAAGGATAAGATTTTGGATATACTGAGTTAAATAAAGTGTATTATTAAAGTTAATTCCACATTCACTCTTTATAATGTAGCTATGGGAGAATTTAAAACTACACGTGGGGCTCCTACTTCTACCAGACAGTGCGGGGCAGACAGCCCACAGATTCGTATCCATGTGCACAATGTGCACTGTGTGACTCGGAGCAACTATTTATGCCTCAGGTTCCTAATCCATGCAATGGGCGTTGTTCTGCCACATGAAGGTGAATCACTTCTATTTGCGTCATCGTCTGGCAAACAGCCCCTCCAAGTGAGGCAGTCAGTCTCCAGAGCAGGTGTGTCTGCTGGAGTCCTGGGGTCGGGAGGGGGGCGTGGCTCTCACTTCCCATTAGTCCGGGCAGGGCCGGGATCACACAGCCTTTGTTTGGTAAGGAACTGATGGGCAGGGAGACACTAAGCAAGAAAAATAAACAGAGCCCCTCTTTATGTGGTTATTTAAGAGAAATGCTTGAAAACAAACAAGCAAAGAAAGAAGTAGTCAGGAAAAATCTAAGCCATTAATGAGGTGCCCTTAGAACTCACTCCAAGCTCCCGATAGGAGGGGGGAGCAGGGAGGGTTGTGAAGGGCAAAGGAATTGGAGGGGAGTAGACAGGAGAGGCTAACAGGAGTTTGACAAGAGGAAGCTGACTCACAGTTCAGGTGAAGGGGAGGCAGGAGGTCCCCACGTTTGGAAGTAATTATTTAAACATTTTGCACCTTTCAAAACAGTGGACCGCAATTTCCAGCTCCAAATATCTTTGTGTTCTCCCATTGCAGAACCCCTGGGAGCCCAGCTAGCAGAGCGGCACTCTCAGCACTGGCTCTGCCAAGCCAGGGAGACGTCTCAGCCCGGGTGTTCCACTGGGGGCCCTCGGTGTGCTGCCCCAGGCTGGGGCTGTGGAGCAAAAATGCAAGGATGGTTTGTCTGCTGTCACTGGGATGGAACCAGCTGGAACCCACTCACATCCTGCACCAGCCAGTAGTCACATTGTGATGGATGAGGGTCAAGAACCTGCCCCTGACCTGTGTCCTAGTGGGTGGGCTTTTCTTAGAGCCCCAGGGTCTCCTGGGGGGAGGGAGCGAAGTTGGCTGAGTCTCCCAGCAGCGGTTCCTGAGTCGTCCAGAGGTCCTTGTCAAGGGCACTCTGTGGATATATTATTTTTAATCCTCATCTGAGGATACATTTATTGATTTTAGAAAGAGAGAAATCGGGGGCAGGGGAGAAAAAGGGAGAGAAGAGAAACATTGATGTAAGAAGCATCAGCCAGTTGCCTCCCATACACACCCCTACGGGAGAGTGAACACACAGCCCAGGCATGTGCCCGGACTGAGGACCCATCCCACAGAACAGTGCTCCACCCAACTCAGCCACCTGGCCAGGGCTCTGTGGATATTTTGATGAGCAGTTGAGAGCTGCTGGGTTTGCAGAAACAGAGTCCTATATCCTATGGTTTCAGTAGGGACCCCTCTGTACCATGTGTCTCCTGGTAACACTGGTTTCTCTGATGCTGAGCAAGCAGGTCTAATGGAATTACTCACTTGGCCTGCCTGAAAAATTGAGAGATTCTGATTAAGACCTGGCCCAGGCCAAACTAACCAACTCCGGGCTCCTCCCTGCCTCTGCTCTGCTCCCTTTCACAGTGGTCCACACTGGCTGCCACGCCCCAGAGAGTTTCCCAGAAGGCACTGCATGCGCCACTCTGCCCCCCTCACTGCACTCCATCGTCACCCCTCCCTAGCAAATGCCCCACCTTCCTTCCCACCTTCCTCCCCTGACCCCTGGAGAAACCTTTTCTGACTTTTTCCTGCTTCCATCCTAATTAAACACCTGCCCCCTCCTCTGGACCACTCTGGCCCTTGCACAACATTGACCTCAGCTGTCCTGCATCAAAATTATTTCTAGATTTATTCATTTCCAAGTTTTCCTGCCAGCTTCTGGGGTGAGGGAAGGAGGGAACAATGAGTGCCACTACCTAAAACACCTTGTCATTTGCACATAGCAGGCGCTAAATGCGAACTGAGTGAATAAATGAATGAAATGAAATTGACCAAGAAGGGTGTTCAGTTATCCTGAGCCCTTCCCCTTTAATGAGGAGCACAGGGGTCAAGACCATGGATTCTGATGCAGCCAACCTGGGTTTGATTCCCAGCCCTCAACTCCCTCTACACTGTGTGACCTTGGACAAGTAACTTAACATCTCTGTGTGCAGTAAGAGTATCCACCTCCTAGGGTCACAGCAACCCAGTTACTCTATTGGAAGTGCTTTGAGCCATACCAGGCCCACAGGAGGACCGGGGACACTGAGCAGGGTCAGCTGTGACTACCCCACTGGCACAGAGTACTAAACCAAGTGTGTTTTATAAAATTCTGATGTCGATCCCAACACCCCACTCTGAGCTCCCTGCTTAAAACAGAAGGCAAGCTGGGGGTGAGGGGCAGTTAGTGGGTGCAGGGACTGAGAAAAAAGAAAAAGGGACTCATTGACATGGGCGACAGTGTGGTGATTGCTGGGGGGAGGGGGTAATGGTAATGGGGACAAAATGGTAATGGAAAAAGACACAATAAAGATTAAATAAAAATTTGAAAAAACAGAAGGCAAGGAGTTAAACCCTTCAACCTCAGGAAAGAGGGATTAGCAGCACTGTGTCTGTTTGGTTACTCAACTCCCTGACTCTCCAGAGGAAAACAGCCTTGAAAGATTAGATTATGTAGTGTGAACTGCGGACGGCTGCGGCAGAGAGGAGGCTGCGGAGGCTGCTGTCGCCTCCCAGCTCAGCTGAGGTCTCAGGCTAATTTCCCGTAGGTGGTCTGGGCCAGATTTCCTGGAGGCCCAGGGACAGAACAAACAGCCTTTCCCCTCCCCCCGGGGATTAGAGCGTGAAAGCACTTTTTGAACCTTTAATTAAAAAACTGAAAGGCCTCGGCCATTCTACAAACTCTACATACTTAATTTTTAAAACAGCAACACATCAAGCACTCTTGTGAGTGATGAGCCCCGGCTTTGGACTATTGAAAACTGTTTGCCTTCAAGAAAAATAATTCAAGCAGAGGAACATGTGCCTAACGGAATGGTTCAAAGGCCGTCTTTCCTCCCCTGGAATGGTCTTCACTGACCCAGGTGTCAGGGCTGTGGGAGATGTAGACTAGGGGCATTTGGAAGCCCCTCACTCTGTGACATAATGTTCCAGGAGAGCCGTGGCGTAGCACCCCTGGAGCGGGAACATGCCCGTGTTCCAGGCATGAAATCGACAAGGGATGGGGAACGGCCCGGCTTCCTGTTGAAGCTGCAGACACAAATGTGTCAGCCCCAAAGATTCAGGATGATTCCCAGAGATGCAGACCTTGAGCCGAGAAAGAAGCCCGAGTCCAGGCGTGGTTGAAGTGAAAGGTTCTTGCCTAAGCACCACAAAGCCTGAATTCAGGGCTCGGCCCTGCTGCTTCCCGAGTTGTAGGAGCCTGGGTGGGCTTCTTGACCTCTCTGAGCCTTGGTTTCCTCATCCCTATAACAGTAGGGGTATCAGTACCTGCTTCCTAGGTTGGCAGTGAAGACTCCATGAAAACTTGTATTCGAAGACTCTGCATTCGAACTGGAGTGTCCTCCATCCAAGGGTCAATGTGTGGTGTCCCACCATCCAAAGAATCTCTGAATCTTGGAAAACACAAAGGTACTCAAAGAGATGTAAATGAAGACCTACTTGCTTCATTTTTTATAATGGCAAATCTATTGGAAATTAATTTAAGGTCCATCAAAATTCAATGTTACCTCTAGACACTGAAGAGTACAGAGCAGACATGCGAGGATGGCCACGGAGCGGGCGCCGACACATTTCGTCACATGGGAGGGCAACTCGAGTCCCGGCACAGCGTGTGTACGGGGGCCTCTTTGCTCATTATTGACCCTGCAGTTCCCAGCATCACACCTGGCACACAGGTGCTCAGAAACATTAGCGGAACCGATGGACACACGCACAATCATTCAGCTGCTGCGGCATTCTACGACAGAGGTCTCGCCATCCATAGCCAATTTTAAGTGCCTAGAAGGAACATGGAAGGAGGCATCTAACCATTTAGGGTAATTCCCTGCCGAGAAAACTATTCACTCTGAGCTTCAGAATCATTTGACTCTTTAACCCTGAAAATACACTCTTATCTGGTTTGTATAATCTATAAAGTAATCCAGACCCACCCAGCAAAAAAAAAAAAGGAAACTCATGTATAACGAATACCAGCTATTGAATCATGAGAATTCAAGCATCATGTTTTAAAGAGAGCCTTTGGTGACTCATAACCTGAAATTAAAATTAATAAATCCAGAGCAGAAAGCTGAACAGTGCTGACTCCCCACCTGCAGCAGTGGGGACCGATGGAACAACCTGAACAGTGAGCTTTTATGTCTGAGTGACTCACTAATAAAAAGGGGCTGAAGGTAGAAATCAGAGCACTCCCAGCTTTTGCCTTTGTGTTTGTATTAGCCAAGATCATCACTTTGGGCGAATAAAACTCAAAATACACAGGTGAGGACACTCGTGACATGGAGCCACTAGGGGGACGAGGCTCCAGGGTGACCCAAACCCCCTCCATTTTTTTCAAAGCCTCTTCAAGGAAGACTGTGGAGGTGACAGAGATGCCCCAGGCTAGGGCTATTCTCAAGATACAGAAAGGAAATTCAGGAAGGTAATTGGTTTCAGGAGAACATGACACACTTCCTTCCTGATATTTCTTATACATGTGCTCACACGCACTCACAGACATGCACATGCACACGTGTGTGCACACATACACAACGCAGCCAAGGAACTTCTAAAACAAACTAATCCCCAAATTAAAGGTGGAAAAGAAAGCTCCCCCAGGACACCAGGGCGTGTGAAGCCAGGCTCTCTGTTTGTTTGCTTTAGAGCTCCCACTGTCTCTCTCCTGAGCCGTGGGTGAGGCTGTCCTCGGGGATCAGGCAGGGGGACCTCCCGCTGGCTTTTGGTCAAAAGCTGAACAGATGTCCCAGCAACTGCAGAGCCAACTACCAAGACCCGCTCTTCAGGTGGCACATATGGACTTGCCAACCTGCCAAACGCTCACTCCCCGTAGTCACGCCCCATGCTCATGGCACCGCATCGGCCCAGATGATCAAAACTGCCAGTCTCCATGGCCCCAAGACATCCATTATTAATTGCCCACTTCTCCTGGGAACCCACAGCCCCTGGGCTGTAGGGATTGTCCTGTGGGGACCTACTGCACAGTCTTGCCCTGACGTGAACATCCCGGCTTAATCTTGAAGCATCTCCCCATTAACTCCATCCCCAAGTCTACCATGCATGACAGCTTTCCCAGGTGTGCAGGGTCCTAATCTGCCTCCTCCACCTCCTAAAACATCCCCTTGTTGGGGCCTTGGTCTCTTTGATGAATTCTGTGATCTTGTCCAGGGGGTTTTGTAGGCATCTGGGAGGTTTTAGAGAGGAGGAAGTGATAGTTGCTCTAAATGAGCCTTAAAAAGACACAGATGGAGAAGTCCCATGAGAAGCTGTGACACTGTGTGGAGCATTTATTTCAACAGACAAGGGAGACCTGGCACTCAGCCACCTGTCCACTGACGATGTGGGGGGTGTGGTTCTGAGATGTGGGGCACCCCGGGCCTGAACATACAGCTGTCTTCTGAGGCCTACTCCTCCCCAAAACTAACCACATAGCCCCATTATTCAATTCACATTTGTAAGCATTTATGTAGCACCTACTATATTCAGAGTGCTGTATGCAATTGCATGAGATAAATAAGGGCAGTCACTGACTTCCAGAGCTCACACTACCCAGGAGGGCATGTGTGAGTTTGTAATCCCTGTGAGGTAAATGACCCCTTGCCTGGCAAAGCTGGCGAGACATGTATCTGGGTAAAAGGAGGGCCCAGGGTCGGTCGGGGAGCAGGTGCCCAGGGAGCACCATCTGAGGTGGCCCTCACTCTCAGGGTTGTGCAAGTGCAGGGCTGGCACCTGAGGGCGGACGCCACCTTAACTTGTGCAGCTGGAAACCCTGCTGTCCTCATCCTGGCCCTGACAACACAGAAATCTCATTGTAAGGCTTCCTACAGGCTGGGCAGTGCACCACGGACAGCTCTCAGATACTTGAACGCAATCATCACAGGGAGCCTGTGAGACAGCTCAAGCCCCATGTCCCCGCTCCTACACACCAGGCTCAGAGAACTTAAGGAAGTTCCCTTCAGCCACAGAGCCTGGTGTGGCCAAGCTGGGCTTGAGCTCAACTCCACAGGATCACAGAGCTGCGACTTAATAATGAGAGCCTGTGCCCTTACGTGGTATCCCAGAGTTGGGGAAATTTTCTGAGACCCTCACTTTCATCAACTATATTATATATTTTAGGCCCATCGATATTCTTTTTATTTAGCCCTTGTCCATAAGAAGTAATTAAGGGCTACCCCAGAAGTCCACTGCCTTTGGCACTCTCTCCCAGGAGCCCCTGCCCACGGCCGTAACTATGGATGTGGCAGCTAGTTTCAGCTGAAAGGGGCATGTCTGCCGGCGGAACACATGTGTCCTGCATGTCCATGTCACACATTACTGCCCCCACACACACGTGTGCTGGAGAACAACTCAAGATTCCTAAAAGGTCCACGAGAGGCACAGAGAAGCACATTCCTGATTTCTGTGGACCCTTGGTAGCCTAGGACTGCCATCCTCCTCCATAGTTCAAGCCTGAAACCCTCCCTCACCCCAGTCAGCACCAGGGCTAGAACCACAAGGAGATATTTGTATACGTATGTGTGTGTATATACATGTGGGCAGGTATATGCATTAAAAGGGCATGGAATTTTCACTCTGAGACCCGATCCCTAGGAGTAAAATGTATATGACTCTTCCTTCTAAAATGGTCAGTGTGGATGGAGAAATGAGCAAAGTGATTCTTATGTAAAACTAAATCCCAGGAAGTCAAGTTCTCCTAAGAAAAGCTCCTTAATATGTTCAGGAGGGTTTTGTGTAATTGCAAATACATAAGAGAAAAATCGTAAGTGTACTTTTCATTATGGTTGAGGAAACAGAAACGAAGTCTACTTTGCAAATAAGGGGTGAGGGAGCCCCCTCTTTCATGAAATGGGAGGGGGAGGGGAAGGGAAGGAAACATTTGGGATTAAATATTGTCATTCGAGTGGCGCAGCTGATGAAAGCCAGGAAATTTGAAATGTACGCACCGACGATCTGCCACTCCAATTTTACACTCCGCACGCTGAACAAAAGCTGCACTGTGAGGTGCAGGGGGACGGCGGCCTGCGTGGCTGCAGAGGGAAGGGGCACAGGTTTCCTTTCCATTTAATGGCTTCTCAGTGTCGAGTGTGAAAACCAAAATGTTGTTCCGTGGGGCCTACGCCGGGCACGGCCTCCCCTCCCAGTGCTGGGCTGAGATGGCTCCGCGATCAGGGACAGGGTCACCCAGCCCCTTTCTTCGCCTCCGAACATTTACATTCGAGGGTGCTTCCACCCGTGGCTTCCTGCCTGTCCCCACCTGGACATAGAAAGGCAGCCATGATGTCCCTGGTCTGGATCCCAAGCACGCCTGGGGCTGTCCCCATCACAGTAAATCAAGTAATCAAACCTGGCCACGGCTGACGCCGGCCTCTCAACAGAAAGCCACGGCCCGAGTGCAAAGACCGAGCTCAGGAGGGGCCCGGAGGCGGGCCGCCTGTGAGGGTTCAGGGTGAAAGAGCCCCTCGGAACAGCGACCACTGTGTGCTGGCTCGCATTCTGGGCAGAAGTGACAGGATGACCGTAAGTCACAGTGACCCTTGAGTTCTCTGGCGTTTGTTTACTGAGTTCAGACGACAGTCTTAGAAATTATGTAGATGGCCCTCCGCAGAAAACCCAGAGATTCAATAGGGGCATGGACACGCTCCCTGCGGCCGGTGGGGACCGAGGAGGGTGAGGCAGGCGCGGGCCCCTGCTGCAGCGACCTGCGTGTTCTCTGGGTCCCGGGACAAACGCCAAGGCTGGCATGTCAAGGCTTTTCCCTGGGCGAGGAGCAGGTACGCTGGGGAGAGAAAGGCAGGGGCACCGAAGCCCTGAGCAGGAAACACCGAGGGAGGAGCGCGGGGTGTACTGAACTGGAGTGTTCTTTCCCCTTCGTATGGTGTCGGCTGAAGTCTTCGGGCTCCGAGGAAAACTACTGGGGACCTCCGCCGCGCCCTCCTCACAGGCTTCGGGAAAGCAAACAAAGAGCTAGGCGGTTCCGTCCCCAGCTCTAGGGGTCCCTCTGCTCTGGTTTACCGGTCCCTGCCGCAGGCCCCGCCCGGCACCCAGGGCCCGGGAGTGAGGTCCCCACACTCACTCGAGCCCACTCGCACCACCGTCCTTCCCTCCGAACTGGCCCACCCTCTGCCGCGCCTGAAACCTTCCCGGCTCCAAGCCTCTGCCTGGGCCGTGCTGTCCGCTCGAGATGCCCTTCCCTTATGTCCTCTCCGGGAGACATCCTAATCGTCACCTCCGCCGTGGTGCCTAGGCCAACGTGCCTGGCAGAACAGACGCCCGTCAGGCCGAGCTTCCTCCAGCAGCTGGCCAGAACCTGCAGAAAGGCGGCCCCACTGTGAGGTCCGAGCGGCGCGGTGGGGGCGTTCATCTGTGCACGCGGGTCTCCCTGAAGCGGAGACACCCTGTGACTCTCCCTACGGAGGCCCCCAGCACCTCTAACCAGGCCTGCCCGCAGGCGCCGCCAGTCACAGCAGGCGCTGCTCCCGGCAGGCCCCGGGCTCGGCGCCTGGCGCGCGCATGCGCCCCGACCTCCCAGCGGCCCCTGCGCTCCGGCCTTCGCCGTCCCCTAGCAGACGAGGAGGCCGGGCCCCGACGGCTGTAACTTCCCCAGGGACGCAGAGGCCCGGAGCGACCCAGAGCCCACCTCCTCAGGTACTCACAAAAGCAGTGCTGGGTTCTCAGCCTCACCGGCCTTCCCTGCAGATTTCCAGGCAGAGCTTAAATATATATATATATATATCTTCTAACTTCTAGGATGGGTGCTCGAGCGAACAGAACTCAAAACTGAGTGAAAACTTTAACGCATTTTATTTTCAGATTTTTTTTTGCCTTCAGATAACTGGTCCAAATGCCCACGGTTTTTGCCTAGATTGTAAAGTAGCATTTGGGGGGAAAACTGACTTCTCTCCCTCACCTCCGGCTCCATTAAATGTGGAACAGCGCCACCTTCTGGCCAGCAGGCGCGGGACGGCTGGCGTCCCGCCTGGTGTCCTTGTGCAGTTTAGCCTCTCTAGTCCCAATTAGGAGACGAAACACATGTGGACACAGGTGTTCACGAAAAAAGGAGGCTGGATTGTCCTCCCTGGTCTCACTTAGCTGCTTCAGGAGCTGTGACAACATGGGCTCACAGGGCTGCATAATAGTATGCCTCCAAGGTCAGGCACCAAAGGGGCCCCTGGGCCGGAGAATGCAGTGCCCGCCCCCGCCCCCTGCACCCAGGCCCTTGGAGGGCCACAACCAGGACGTGGAAGTCCCGTCCACGGGCCAGGTCGGGGGAGGGGGGGCGGACCGGGGCATGGGGCAGAGAGTGTCAGGACAGACAGGTGATTGGTGCCCAGCGCAGGACCTGGCACAGAGGTGAGCCCCAATAAATATGTCGGGAAGTGAAATGAGATGAGCCAATCAGCAAATGAGCCTGCCTGCAGGAGCCACAGCTGCGGACGTTGGAGAGGTAGAGCCTGAGCAAAGCAGGGAGGGTCCACGCATGTCCAGCACTTACACAGGACTGAGGACACGGACAAACACAAGTAAACACATAGATAATAGTCCTTCGTCATTTGTTACAGTAAGTTACAGGTACAGGTAAGTCCCTTCACACAGCTTCCAATAAACAGAGGCAGAGTGGGGTCACCTAGAAACAGGCCACTTGAAACTTTCGTTCATTGGTTCATTCGTTCCGTAAATATAGGCCATGCATCTACACAATGCCAGTTTCTGCAATAAGCACTTTATGTGCATGTATCGTTAGATCTTCACCAGAACTCTTGTGAGGTAGGAGTAGAATATGCATTTTATGGATTTGGAAATTGTGTTCCAGAGAGGTTAGTTAACTTATCTAAGGTCACACAGCTTCTCAGTGGCAGAACAAGAATGTGAGCCAAGGTTTAACCCCAATGCCCATGTATTAAGTGGGCTAAGACTTGTGATGGTATTTCCTCCAGAAAATATTTACTGAACTCCTCCTATCACAGGGTGGACACTGAGCCAGGTTCTCGAAGCACATCACAGAACATAACAAGGGCCCCACCCTCAAAGGGCTGACGCAGGGAAGATGGATGATAACAAGCCAGCAAGCGAATGGGACGCATAGGAGAAGGAGGCAGACCGCACAACAGCGGAGCTGGACAGGCCTGCTCTTACAGCTTGGCTCACACATCACCCCTCTGAGCCTGGGTTTTCTTGTCAGTAGAACAGAGATAAGGGGAGGGTCGACAGGAAGACTAAAGATTACCTGACACCCTGGACATACCCAAGAGCAGTGGCCGTTTTTATCAGTAACTCAGAAGAGGCAGCAAGTCCCAAGTGGAGCAACATGAGGCCCACGGGCAGGGTGCACGATGGGGGTGGTCAGTGGGTGTGAAACGGCTCTGAGAGTTGCACCAGCACGCCGGGGCGGGCGTGACGAGAGGGAAGGCCTGGCAGCAAGGCAGCGAGGCGGGGACCCCCAACGCATCAAACAGCCTGTCGTGACACAGACTACGGTTCTCAAATACATCGTATTTAAGGGAGAATATTCTTTTCTTATTTAGAGTTTTTATTTTGACAGTTTTAGATTTGCAGTAAAGTTCAGGATAGTATAAAAATTCCCATATACCCTGAGCGTGGATACCTCTCATGTTAACATTTCCCCATATCTGCCTTATTATTTTTTCCCTGTACATTGTTTGTTGGAGGCGTTTAAGAGTAAGTTGTCATGCAAACAAGATGACCCTTTGGCCCCTAAGTACTTCAATGTGTACCTCCTTAAAACAGGGACAATCTCTTTCTCGACAACAGCACTTAGTACGGTACCTCAACAGTCAGGAAACCCACTGTCATAATGACACCGTCTATTCCACAGACCTTGCTCGGACTTCACCAACTGTTCTGATAGTGTCCTTGACAGCAAAGAAAACCCCAGACCACCCGCTGCATTCCATTGTCAGTCTCTTAAGCTCCTCTCACCTGGAACATTCCTCAGTCTTTCTGGTCCTTCTTGGGCCAGTTCTTATGTAGAATGTCCTTCACTCTGGGCTTGTCTGATATGAAGTCATGATTAGGTTCAGGGCATGCATTCTGAGCAGGAGTCCAGAAAGTGATGTGTCCCCAGTCTGTCAGATCGGGAGGCCCATGAAGTCCATTTGTCCATTAATGGTGATGCGACCCTTGATGAAGATGGCGTCTGCCAGGTTTCTGCACTATAAAGTGTATTCTTTCCCTTTGTAATTAGTTTCTTGTGGGGCGGTTCTTTGAGACCATGTAAATATTCTGTTACTCAAAAAACCTTCAGGGGCATTTGAGATCTTGCTTCTCGGCATATGTCATCAGTTTGGCTCAAATAAACTCAAAAAAAAATTCAAGAGGAAGGAAGAGAGGGAGGGAAGGAAGAAGAGAGGGAGAGAGAGAAAGGAAGGAAGAAAGAAAAGCCTTCACCCACTGGTTTTAGCTTCTACTACTGATTCTTGTCTGAATCAAGTACTACCATAATGGCTGGAGTGTGGTGCTTTTTCAACCATTCCCTCAACTTTATTAGTTGGCATTTCGGCATACTTTTTGTTAGAGACAGATAAGCACATAACAGTGGGAAATCAGTTACCCACTTTCCTTCTTGCCCCTACATTCTCTTCTCCACACAATAGTCAAATATTCTTTGAAAAAGGAAATCAAAGCTTATTCCCATGCAAAAGAATAAAGCTGGAGCCCTACCTCACACCATGCACAAAATTAACTGAACCTGGAGCAAGGGGCTAAATGTAAGAGCCAAAACTTTAGGCTCTTAAAAGAAAACAGAGGTAAATCTTCATAACATTAGAATTTCCAGTGGATTCTTAGATATGGCACCGAAAGCACAAGCAATGAAAGAAAATGAAAACAGGTAAATTAGACCTACTCACTGTATCAAGTAATGCAGTTAGAAGTCCTCTTTGCCTCTGCCACTCCCTCCTCACACTGCCCAGGGCCTTGGGAAGGGCCATCTGCCCCTGGCGACAGTGCCAGATAGATAGGATCTGTCTCCTGGATGTGAACTAGACTTTCTGAATTTGGAGAAGGGAAAAGAGGAGGAGGAGAGAGGGAAAGAGGACAATGATGATGATGACAACCATGAGGAGTTTTAAAAACACTTGAAGCAGTATAAATAATCTAAGATGCATGTAATTAAAATCCTGGGGGGAAAGAGAGATAGATCTATTTTGAGGAGATAATGACTGAGAATTCTATAAAACCAATGAAGGGTATCAAGTCACAAATCCGAAAAGATCAGAGACCCCCCAAAAGGATTATTTTTTAAAATACAGATCACATTCAAAACACTGAAAGACAAAAAGAGAAAGAAAAATCTTAATGGCAGCCAAGGAAATTAAGGAACAATTATAAAAATGACAGCAGAATTCTCATCAGACACTATATAATCCAGAGGATAGTGAAGTGTCATCTTTAAAGTGTTGAGAGCAAAAATAAATGTCAACACAGACTTCTACCCCCAGGAAAAAATATCATTCATAAATGAGAGCAACTTCTTTTAATTTTCAGAAAAAACAAAATCAGAGATGATTACTTACCAGTAGATCTGTGCTGCAAGACATTAAAGTTTTTTAAACTTTTTTTTGACAATATGTTTGTTGATTCTAGAGAGAACGGAAGGAAGCGAGAAAGAGAAACATCAATAGGTTGCCTCCTGTGTGCACCAGCGGGGGACCAAACCCACAACCTAGGTATGTGCCCCGACCAGGAATCGAACCCATGACCTTTCGGTGTATAAGGCAATGCTCCAACCAACTGACACACTAGCCAGGGCAGGTAAGTTTTTTAGGCAGAAGAAGAATGAAATAAGACAGAAACTTGGATGTACACAAAAAAATCAAGAGCTCTGGAAATCATTTAAATGATGGTAAGTATAAAAGTCTTTTTTAATCACTCTAAAATATTGAGTGCCTAATGCAAAAATGGAAGCAAAAGATTGTGGATTTATAGACTAAGTAAAAGCAATGTATAACGACAGTAGCACAAAAGGTAATAGGAATCTCAGGAGTATACTATGACGAAGTTCTCACACTACACATGAAGTAATAAATTGTTTGAAGGTAGTCTATGAAAAATTAAAGGTATATTCTAAACCTTAAGACAGCAAATAAAACATCATTAACTATTTAATAAAAATATAAAAACAATGTCTTGTAGAGTGTATAACATATGTGTAAGTGAAATGCATGGGAAAGTTACACAAAGGTAGGGGTTAGAGGAAATTTTTTCTCCATCTCTTTGACTAAACCAGCCACACCTGTGAAAGGAGGCGCCTGCCTACCTCAGAGGGTTATGAAGAGCACTAAACGAGATCACATCTGTGCAATAGTGAGCCAAGCCCTGACATGTAGCAAATGCTTGGGAAATAATTGTTGAATGAATGAATGAATGACATGTTCAGTAGCACATATCACATTTACTGTACAACAAAGTTAAAATTCCTTCCAAAGCAGAGAACCCAAAAGGCCAAATTTAGATTTCCTAGAGGGAGTTCGCAGGGAAGTGGATTCAGTGCCAGCCAGCACTGTGTCTTCAAGCCCTGCTTTGTAACACTGTCAGGTCCACCTCCAGAAACTCAGTCCCCCTCTCTGGGGCTTGCAGGCAGACAGAGTCCAGTTAGCAACAGCAGTCAGGAAGAACAAACTTACCTAGAGAAGGGGACAAAGAGAACCACAAACAGCCTAGGTTGAAAAAAAGGAATGTTTTCATCCCCCAACATCTGTAATTCCCATTTATCTTGTGATGAGCACTTGGACTTCTGTGTTTGACCTTGGGAGGAGCCCAAGAAGTCTGGCTGGTTTGAGATGAATGCATAAACCACACACAAATTCTACAGCAAACCAGCCAGCAAATATTCTCCAACCTGCCCCTGACACATAAATAATACTGTGAACCTAATAAATCTAACATTAGATAACATTATTGTGAATGGAATAACAACTTTCACTGGACTTCGTGCCAGAATCCTATGCTAAGAGCAGTAAATACAGCTCATGGAAACCTCTTTAAGTAGGATGTTGGTCGAACAAATTACCCATTTTCCATTTCGCCTAGGAGAAATGTGACCTGACTTAGAGGGAGGAACCACTTGGGCAAAGGACCAGTGGGAAGGCCTGAGGCTCGTCTGGGGAGGAGCTGGCAGGCCTGGGAAGCTGGTGTGTGGAGCGGTCCGTGCCCCCAGGCTGTTCTCTGAGCCCACTGTTTTGCTCCAGCACCTTCTGCGGCAGCCGCTGTGCACAGGCGCGTGCCAGCAGCACCCTGCTCGCTACGCTGCGCGGGTCTTGCTTTCTGTCCAGTTTCTCTGTTGCTGCCTCCTGGGAAGCCTCCAGAAGCCCATTTCATCATAAAAGTACCAACAACATATCACCCTGTGGGACTGCCCTTCACCAGCAGGAGACGAGTGCCGGTGGATAGACACTCACCCCTTCTGTCTGCAGTGGTCAGTTTCTAGGTTCATGCTACACGCTTCCTCAGAAAGTCCCCAACAGAATGGTCCCAGTCACCCACTGCATGGGCTTAGCAGTGGCCCTGACTGAGTCAAATGGCCTCATGCCACTTGCCCCAAAGAATCAGTTTGTTCAAAGACCAACTAACTTGCAGGATTTAACAATTTACATGATTTGTTTACCTCTTATAATGTTCACAGCATTGATACTGGGTGGGATACTCTTGATACACTTAGTTCTGGCCAAGATGGAGGTATAGGTAGAAACCCTTCGCTTCCTCACACAGCCAAAAGGAGAATAAAAACCAATCTAAAATCAATAAACCAGAAGTGCTAGAAAATCAAACTGCATAGAACTCCGACAACCAAGGAATTAAAGGAAAAGTCAACCAGAACAACCAGACCAGTGCACCAAGACAAAGAAAATACGGCCCAAGTGAAAGAACAGAGCAAAACTTCGGAAAGAGAACTAAGCGATGACGAGATAGCCAGCCTATCTGATGGAGAATTTAAAGCCCTGGTGATCAAAATGCTCACAGAACTGGTTGAGCTTGGTCAAAAATTAAAAAAATAAAAATAAAAAACAAATGAACAATACCCAAAATGAAATAAAGCAAAATATTCAGGGAACCAACAGTGACAGGAAGGAAACCTGGACTCAAGGCAACAATTTGGAACAAAAAGAAGAAATAAACATTCAACTGGATCAGAATGAAGAAACAAGAATTAAAAAAAGTGAAGAGAGACTTATGAACCTCTGGGACAGCCTGAAACATTCCAATATCTGAATTATAGGGGTGCCAGAAGGAGAAGAACAGCAGCAAGAAATTGAAAACTTATTTGAACAAATAATGAAGGAAAACATCCCCAATCTGGTGAAGGAAATCAACTTCCAGGAAGTCCAGGAAGCCCAGAGTCCCAAAGAGGTTGGACCCAAAGAGGAACACACCAAGGCACATCATCATCAAGTTACCTAGGATTAAAGATAAGGAGAGAATCCTAAAAGCAGCAAGAGAAAAGGAGACAGTTACCTACAATTCCCATAAGACTATCAGCTGATTTCTCAAAGAAACCTCGAAGGCGAGTAGGGGCTAGAAAGAAGTATTTTAAGTCATGAAAGGCAAGGACCTACATCCCAGATTACTCCATCCAGCAAAGCTTTCATTTAGAACAGAAGGGCAGATAAGGTGCGTCCCAGATAAGGTCAAGTTAAAGGAGTTCAGTGTTCCTGGTGCCTTTTCAGCTGCTGTCCCTTTTCTGGAGCTTAGAGAGAACATCGAATAAAAATCTCTAGCCCAATTTCTGGCCAAGGTGGAAACACTCTACCTCCTTGTACAACCAAGATTAAGATCAACAAAGATTTATAAACAGTAATACAACCAGAACACAGAAAATTGAACTACGGAAGTCC
>PVKM010029963.1:0-17517 GCA_004027735.1 Carollia perspicillata | reverse complement strand
AACCATACAGCCAGGGTTTGAAACAATCAGATGTGCCCCAGGGGCCATCTGCATAATGCCCGTTACATGCTGTTGATTCCAGAAACTACTGCAGCAGTAGACTTGACCTTATCTAAAAGGAAGCAGGTGAGAAAAGCATCCTTTCAACTTCCAACTTTCTAGTTTAATCCTTGCCATTTGCCAGCCTCCCTTGTGACAATGAGTGCTGTCCTATTCCTCATCTCCACCTCTTTTCTCAGTTCTGTCTTCTTCACTCAGTTTCTCCGTCTCCTTTACATTAAACTTCTCTCTTGACTGAATCACCAAGTTGTCCCTCTGTTCTTGTCTCTTCAATTAGTGTTTCAAGTTGATTAGTTTATTTGAAATTCATAAAAACTTTTCCTTTTTTCATTCCCTCTCTCTCTCTCTCTCTCTCTCTCTCCCCCGCCCCCCCGAAACGGGAAGCAATAAGTCTTTTCCACCCATACTCATTTTCCATAAGACCACACTCAGGGGATAGACAAGAGAGACAAGAATATGAACTAAACATATTGGTACATTTGCCTACTAGATTGCCTGTTTCATAGGGCATGTGTTTGTCCACGCATTCCTGGCCATACTATCAGAAGGTAAGAAAGAGAGGAGGAAAATTTAAATTTAGGCCTAAAAGGAATTGGGCCAAAGGCAGTTTGTCCCCTGTTGTTTTATTATAGGCCTCCTGGAGCTTTCCATTGGTTCAAATGAGATTAAATTTGAGGAGGTTCAAAAACATGATAATGAAACTATCCCGTTGACTTTAGTTCTTTTGGTTTTCATTGTCGTTCCAAAATCTTACTTATAGAACTAGTTGGGCACCCCAGATCCAAATACTAAGTCTACTGCCTACAAGAATTGTAGCTGTGAGAAAATTCCATATCCTTTACCTCAATTTTTTCACCTCATAATAATACCTACCTCATAGAATTTGGACAACAAAATTCATGGTAATAAAGACTCACACCAAACAAGCATTAAAAACTAAAGTTCATAAATATATTAAAATTTGCAAAAAAGGACAAAATTTTATTCAGTTTGAAGCTAGATTGCTTTAATGTAGTTGAGTAGTATTAATTATTATCTTTTGCTTTGAGCCTTAAAAAGGTAGAGTATACTCAGGTAGAATAAATTTTAGACTATATTTTCTAAATATCAGAAGTAATTTTTAAAGAAAACTAACTATATATTATCAATATGAAAAATTAACTACAATAAATATTAAACTGATTACTGCATGTCACATTAGTTGCTTTAAAAGTTGAGCATAAACTAATATCTCTGTCAATATCATTTACTACTATAAAATTATTAAAGCATATATTCACATTCCAACTGTTTTCACTGAGATTATTTTTATTCCTCTGTGACAGCTACAGAGTATTTTCAGAGAATTATACATTATGGTAGATAAATTAGTAATAGGATTATTTTTGAAATTGTATCTATAGCTTACAAATGTAAGATATATTTTTTGGTGATTGACTTTATGATCTGTGCTACATCCTTCCTCTTGATTTGCTAATCAATTCTCCCACATTCAACTGTGAAGCAGAATTAAATAAGAATAAAGAGCCCTGGCTGGAGTGGCTCAGTGGATTGAGAGCTGGCCTGTGAACCAAAGGTTCACTGGATTGATTCCCAGTCAGGGCACACGCCTGGGCTGTAGGCCAGGTCCCCAGCTGTGGGTGTGTGACAGGCAACTGATCGATGTATCTCTCACACATCAATGTTTCTCGCCTCTCTTTCTCCCTTCATTTCTACCTCTCTAAAAATAAATAAAATATTTTTCAAAAGAATAAAGATAGTGAGTTAACAATATGCTGTGTTTACCATCCAAATTTCAGTTATTGAATATAATAAAATATATGGTAGTTCTTCACTATATGCATGGGATGTATTTTAATGTTGTCAGTGGAAATCAGGCGCTTTCATGAGGAAAGCATTCCAAGGACCCACACATGAGAGATGGTGGTATGGCAAGGTGGTTTATTCGGTTGAAAATAGAAGCTTCCTCCTGGGTTTCTAATGTCCTTTCTCCCTCTCTCCATCCATGCAAAAGGTCCAACCTTGTCCTCAGCAAGGCCAAAACAAAAGCCAGTGTTCAGAGGTTCTGCTTCATATTAAAGCTTAGTCTTTGGAACCCACACAGTCTGCTGTGGGCCCTAGTAGCTGCTGGACTCACCTGGCCATGTGCTCTGTGGTGAGAGTACACGCAAACGAATGGGGGATGTGCCAATCACTGAGAGAGAGGGAGGGAGAAAGAGCTTCTTTGTTCCCCTGGGACTGTATTAGCTTGGGTTTGGGATGGACCAGGTGCATTTTCAAAAGATCCGATCAACTTCCCAAGATTTTGGGAAATTCTTGCTAGACAGACTAAGCTGCCTCTGTGGTCAAGATTATTTTCCTGTGCCTCCCCAAAATCCAGTACGAGGGTGGAAAAGGGAAGAGTGTTAATCTCTTTGGTGGAGCAATGTCAGGATATTCTGGGTATCACAGGATATCCTGTGAAGCAAACAGGCTTGCGTTCCCCAGTTTATTAAATTCAATATCTAATCCCCTTTACCCTATTTTATTTATTAATAACTAGCTAACTACCTATGGCGACACTAAAACAAGGATAGTATAAGGAGCCTCTAGGACATCTCCAAATGTACCAACATTCAAAACATAGGTGTGCCAGAAGAAGAGAAAGAGCAAGAAATTGAAAATTTATTTGAAAAAATAATGAAAAAAAAACCTTCCCTAATTTGCTGAAGGAAATAGACATACAAATCCAGGAAGCACAGAAAATCTCAAACAAGATAGACACATAGAGGACCACACCAAGACACATCACAATTAAAATTCCAAATGTTAAAGATAAAGAGAGAATCTTAAAGCAGCAAGAGAAAAGCAGTTAGTAACCTATAAGGGAGATCTCATAAGACTGATTTTTCAAAAGGAAGTCGTAGGCTAGTAGGGAAGAAGTTTTCAAAGTGATAAAAAGCAAATACCTATCACCTAGATTACTCTACCCAGCAAAACTCATTTAGAACTGAATGGCAAATAAAATGTTTCCCAGACAAGTTAAAGCAAAAGAAGTTCATCATCACCAAGCCATTATTATATGTAATGTTAAAGGGACTTATTCAAGAAAAAGAAGAAGATCAAAACTATGGGCATTAAAATGGCAAGAAATTCACAACTATCAACAATTATATTGAAATGAAAACAAACTAAGCAAGTAACCAGAACATGAACAGAATCATAGATATAGCAATCATTTCAAGGGTTATCAACAGGGATAGGGAAGAGTGAAAATAGGAGAAAAGGCACAGGGATTAAGAAGCATAAGTTGGTAGGTACAAAATCAACAGGGGAATATTAAGAATAGTATAGAAACAGAGAAGCCAAAGAAATTATATACATGATCCATAGACATGAACTAAGGGATGATTGCTGGAAGGAATGGGTGTACTGATTGGAGGAAGCAAAGGGGGAAAATTGGGACAACTGTAATAGCATAGTCAATAAAATCTATTAAAAAAAGAAATATCATCTACCATTTTGGCAGTAGCTTTATACTTGGTACAAAGGGCAAAAATAAATAATTTTCGTGAGACTTAGACAAAAATGAAAATGGAATGATATGAACATGCTCAATGATTTGCTAACTTGAGTATATTACACTGAAGAATATATTAGTGACTATAAGCAGTCCATTAATTTTTATATACTTTTCCTGAAAATCTATGAATACATTGAATATGGAAATGACAAATACTGGATTCACAAGTTATTAGGGCAAATGTACACTCTCAGCGAGCAAGCTAAAATTATTATAAAATATCTTGTTATACAATTCTGCCTAAGCACTAATCAACACAGTTTACATATTACAGGGGTGGCCAAAAACAGCTGCATAATAATAATAAGTATAATAATTAATAAATAAAAACACAAAAATAATCTCACAACTGTAAACCTACTTTTGCCTACAGCTGTATTTTAAATCATGTTGTATCATTAATTGAATGCACAGTCTACCAATTTCAGATCAAATAGCTACCAAAAAGGGTAAACAATTATCCAGTTTTTCAAGTTTAGTGAATTACTATCTCATTTCAAATAAATTGTTTGTGAGAGCTCTTATTTTTCTCCTTTACTTTGAATTTTTAAACTTTAAAATTACTGTGTATTTGTTATTTCCAGTTTAAAATAACAGAGATGTATAAGAAAATAAAACTGTGATTTTTTCCCCACACGTACACACAGTCTGATAATCTCTAAATTCAACCAAGTCAAGTTTGGTGTCTGTCCTTTCTTCTTGATTTGTCCACGCTCTGACAGCACTTCATCTTCAGGCCTTTATTTCACTTGCCCCTCGAAACAGATCAATTAATAAGGGCAACACCCAGGAGATCTTGAAATTACGTATTGGCCCTCTATTCTCTTTTCTTGAAACAAGCCCAGAAGGCCTGTTTAGCAGCGGTGGCCAGGAGAGCAGTCAAGCCTGTGGGAAGGCCACAACCCGGAGGCACTTTATAAATATCCCAAGAGAAGGAGGACTCACCTTCCCCTTTGAACACTTCTTTCCAAGTGGTGCTGATTGCAGTGGCAAGTAAAGGAAGGGAAGTTCATCAACACCCAGTTCACTTCTTCTAAGACCACACGAGCCACGAAGCAGTATCAATAACCGGTAAGGTCCCAGTCTGACCTGCTCAGAGTCATTCCCTTTTTATTCAGAGCCCAAGTCCTTCTAAGTGTCCTTCTGTATGCAGTCTAAATGTTCCTTGCAAACTTATTCTCCAAACTTGGCCTTGACTTGGAGCTAACTAGGCCACATGTCACCCAATGCTCATTGCAGAATTGCTCTGTGGAAGGGATTAGCTTCCAGAAGTGAGTGATCTCACTAGTTTATTCCAGTTGGTTGGAATCCAGCTCTGTCTGGGCTCCCCTCAGTGGTGAGGTTCCAGGAAAGTAACATCACTTCAGCCTCTTCTTGTCTTTACTTCTCACAGTCACTTCCTGACTGGTATACTTTTTATTGAAAACTACCATCTTGATGATTTTATATCTATTTATGGTATAGTCTTTATTGAAAACTACCATCTTGATGATTTTATATCTATTTAATATAAATGACAGATAGAATGGTCTGTACTATATTAATTCAAAATATTTTTGTATGCTCTATATTATATGAGTAGTTAGTATCATTTCTGCTAAAAACATATAAAGCAGAAACATTTATTATGTATTTTCCTCTAACAATTATTTCCAAACACATGCTATAATTAAATATTAAAACTACATGTTCTCCCAAATGAAGAAAACTAATCCTGTACTTAAACAAGTTGTCCATGATTAAAGAAGATGGTATTTCTTCACATTGGTTTTAATTACAACTTTCATTTCCCCTATGAAATTAGTTTATAGCTTTAGAATATTAAATTTATTATTGCTATATCATTATAAAGGTGATTCCTACTAATGATAAATTTAATTCAAATCAGAGAAATAGTACCTATGGTGCAATAGCTGTCATTTTGATTTATAATTCATGATTTAAGTGCTTTCTCTGCATTTTCTTATTTTTTACTATTGTTGGAATCTTCATGGTTTTTAATACCACCCTACACTCTGCATACATGCAGTAATTTGAAAAAAAAAATACTTTATTGTACTTTTACCAATACATGTTTTTATATTTTTATGTAACCTATTTCTCAATTTTCAACATTAAAAGTTTGAAAATAAATCTGTATTAATGCCTCCTTAGAAATAAAATATTTTTATACGTATACTTTTAACACCTGACACTAAGGCACATCCTTTTTGGTAAAATACTGAAGTTTTGTCCTCAGCTCAAAAGATAAAATAAATGTTATAAAATAATTAGTTATAAATATTATTTTATGTTGCCGTATACATTTTCCTACTTATAATTTTGCATTTGTATTATAGCTATATTAATTCAGTTATTTTGTGTTTAAATAATTTCCATGTTCATTTTAAACCCATTTCCAATAAAACTTTCTTATTATGGATACTTACCTTGATAGAACTCAGAATACAGTAGATTTTGTTATATAGGAAAAAAAAGTATAATAATAGGAAAAAAAATAAGAGTTAATGTTCAAGGAGCCAGCATTTAAGCTACAGCTTAGAGGATGAAAAGGAGACAGTCACAGAATGAGCTATGAGAATGGAGTTTCATCAGAGAAATGGACTGGTCTAGAGCTTCATCTTGCCTTGAACTGTACAAGGCAATGAAACGAAGTTAGACAGGTCAGCTTTGACCTGGTGCAGGAGAGTAATCACGGTGGGTGTTGTGAAGTTTATTTCTTGTGGGCAGAAGCTAAGTTTTTGTTTGTTTGTTTTTACAGACTTTATTTTTGAGAGCAGTTTCAGGTTCATAGGAAATTGAGCAATGGTAGAGATTTCTCACGTATTCCCAGACCCTACACACACATGGCCCCCCAATAAGCCCCCATGAAAGTGACGTTTGTTACAATCGATGAATGTAAGTTGACACATAATTATCACCCAACGTCTGCAGTTTGCATTAAGGTTCACTCTTAATGTACATGCTATGGGTTTTGACAAGTGTGCAATGACATTCACCCATCATGGAAGTCTCGCAGAGTAGTTTCACTGTTGTTAAAATCCTCCGTGTTCCACCTGTTCATCCCGCCTTCCCTGTAATCCCTGGAAACCACTCATTATTTTATTGTCTTCAGAGTTTTGTCTTTTCCAGAAAGTAATACATTTGGAATCATGATGTATGTATCCTTTTCAGGTCAGTTCTTTTGCTTAGTAATATGCCTTACATTTCTGCTTTATGTTGCCTGATATCTTACTTCATTTACCACTGAAAAATATTCCATTGTCTGCATGTGTTACAATTTACTTATTCACTCACCTTTTGAGAGTCGAGGGTTGCATTGCATCTACAGATCTAGGTGGGAAGAACTGACATTGGACAATACTGAGTCTTCACTTTCATGAATAATAGAATCAGCATTTATTTAGTTATATTTTTTATTTCATTTATCAGAGTTTGCAGTTTCTTCATACAGACATTTTATATATTTTATTAAATTCACACCTGTTTCATTTTAGAAGAGTGAATATGAACGGTAATGTGTTTTTTATTTCAAATTTTACTTTTTAATTGCTAATACGTAGGAAAGTAATTGACTTTGGTATATTGGTTGTATATCCTAAGAACTTGCTATAATTGTTTATTAATTCCAGATTTTTTGTCAATTCTTTATAAATTTCTATATGGACAACCATATTATTGGTGGACAAACATAGCTTTATTTCTTCATTCTCAGACAGAATACCTTTTATTTTTTCTTCTCTTCCTCCTCCTCCACCCTCTCCTTCACCTTCATCTTACTGTATTAGCAAGGATTTCCAGGACCATTTTGAAAACCAGTGATGAGTTGGAATATCCTTGCCTTTCTCCTGATTTAATGGGAAAGTTTCTAGTTTCCCACCATGAATTATGTCATATTAGCTGAATGTTTTTTGTAGAAAAAACATGCAGCTCCTTGTTTGTTCAAAGTTTTTAACATTAATGATTGTTTATATTATCAAATGCCTTTCTTTTACCCCCATTGATGTGGACACTGGCCCACAGTGTCCACATCATTATGGATGAAATGAGACATTCACACAGACTACTGAGTCTGGTGGAGGAAAAGGGACAGCATGACTTCTCTCTCAAGGGGAGCAAAAGCCATGGCCCTTGATGAGACCAGTCTTTATTGGATTTCTCAGCACATTACATGATGGTCCTCATTTACTATCTACAGGTTGCTTTAGGTGGCTACCTTTTACGGAAAACAAAGGAGCCAATGCTGCTAGTCACATCACGGAAGAGGGATATTTGCAAATGAAAAGGGAAAAGTGGTTGGACCGGTTACACTCATCCTTGGAATGTTTAGCATGGATTTTAGGAAGCTACTTTGCAGTAAATGTTTGCCACAGGGGTCTGGGCCCACTCCATGGAGAATGGCCTCCTATACCCATAATATATGATTCCTTTATTTTTGTCACATATTGTATCAAAGCTAGGATGAAGGCAATATTAACTAGCCAGAGTCACCTGGAACGCCTTTGTGAAAAAGCTTTATTGAGATATAATTGATAGACAAAAAACTCCATGCCTTTCATGTCTGCAGTTTTATGAGTTTGTACATACACACACACTTGTGAAACCATTACCGCAATCAAGGTAATAGATTTATCACCTCCAGAAAATTTCTTGAGTCATTTTATTTTGTTTTAGTTTTATTTGTGTATGTGTGTGTGGATTTGCATCTATTGATATGATCATGTGACAATATTAGTTTTTATACTGTTGACTTAGTGATAGATTAATTGATTTTCAAAATTTCAGCCAACTGTATTCAACTTTTATACTTGAGATAGATCTCACTTGGTCACAATATATAATGACTTTTATACATCATTGGATTTGATTTGCTAATATTTTATTGAGTATTTTTGCATACATCTTTATCAGAATATCCAACTATAGTTTATATTCTTGTCTTTGTCTGGGTTCAGTGTTAGAGTAATTTTTGCCTTGCAGAATGAGTTCAGATGTATTGCTTCTGAATCTATCTTGAAGGAGTTAAACAAAGAGATATAACCTTATTTATTTATTTATTTGCTTCTATTAAGTTGACACAGGCTACTGTTGACTAACGGATTAGAGAAGGCAAATGTATAAACAGTAATACTAGATTAAAGGCCTTTTCCCTGTCTACTGCAGAGATGAGAATGCAGAAAATAGAGGAAATAAAAAGTTAATGGACGCAAGGCACATTTTGGAAATAGAACCAACAGGACTTGCTTAGAAATAAGTTTTGCAGAGTGAGCCTAAGAGAAATAAAAGATAACAATGTGTTTTTTTCATTTGAGCAATCAGGAAAATGGTGGGGTCAATTTCTGAGATTGGAAACACCACAGAAATACCAGATTTAAAGTGTAAATCAACCTGACTTTGCAAATCTTAATTAATTTACAGTCACAAGTATCTTTCTTAATTCATCTTCAGGACTAGAGTTCTGACTTAGAGTTATCCATTCCTCTAACATTCAGGCCAGATCAGAGGACATTGGTGTGATATTCCCATATGTCTTCTCTTTCATTTCTACTGGGAGGCCGACTTCCTAATTCACCATTACCTTTAGTCACACTTTGAGGAATATTTAAATATAACTTTTTAGATGGCTAGTGACTAATTCTTGCAACACAACCTTTTTTTCTTGTGAATAAGTAGCACGGATTAGCTTCATTTGGATGCAGTTTCTACCAAATACTGTAAAGCTATCATAGTATTTGGTTGTCACTGTTCTCTAGTTTCAGTGTTGATGAAGATATCTTTTTATTTTCTTCTTTTAAAAATATTTTGGGAGATCTTTTGGAGAAGATAATGATTAGAAGTTAGTTCATACCCTGACATTTTTCTCTGAAGCCCCTAATGCACATTCATGAAATATCTTTGTATATAGACTATAATGCTAACTTCAGGGATATACAAAAGAATAGAAATTCTATATATGCCATGTGGCTATTGAATTTATTTGTCATGACGATTTATTTTAAAATGTATAATTCAAAATATGATTACAAGAGTTAATTATGTGTGGCAGGCATGAAGTTAGAATCAGCATTAGAGAGGTTTTGTTTAATAAATTCATATTAAATTTTAGATAAATCTCCATCAGCAGGGTGTTAAGCAGCCCAGAGCACATATATTAGAGTTTAGTAAAATTAGTCCAGAGGAGATTTCCATGCCGAAGCATATTTTATAAATACATTTTAACCTGCCTGATTTAAAATAACCTTATAAATGTTAAAAATTAGAATGAAATCACACAAAAATATTTGGAGACTGTTTTCAGAATTTATATGCTCTCTTTGCAGCCATAAGAGTTTCCATCATTTAAATTAAAAACAAAAAGATGACTATATATTCACATTTCAAAAATGTAGTGCATCCTCATCCGAAAATCATTCATGTGATTTGCCTAATAATGTTGTTTTCAGTAACACAAACAAAAATACAATAAATGCATGTACAATAAAAAGTCATGTATACATCTTTGTGGAATAAGAAATTCAACATTTGGACTTTTATTCTCTCCAATTCAGCTTACCATCACCAGGACACTCTGTTTTAGAGGAAAAAAACCGAGATCTATTGAGTGCCAAACTTTATTTTTTACACATTACACATATTTACACATACTATTTACACATATTATCTCATTTAATTTTCACATTACACCTCACTTACCTATATTATGTAAGATATAAATGATGTGCAGAGAAATCGGTTAACCTGTGACACCCAACACAGCTTAGCTATGGCAGAACGCACTTTGCTTCATAACATCAAATTGGGTTAACTGTACTTGAAATACAACACTAAAAGCTAATTGTGTGATATCCTCATGCATGATTTATGAAGTAGTTGATCATAATACTGTTTTTTAGCACAGGTAGCTACCTATGACAAAGTTTGATCTTAAAGCTAGAGTATAAGAAAACTACATTATAAATACTAAAGCAATTATCCCATATTTTAATATATTTATTTTCTTATTAAACCAGAAGGGGTAAAGTCAAAATGTTACAAAATCAACTTTTTTAACTTTAAGATAATATTTATGATGCTTAATTACATTTTATATAAAAATGTGTGCTTCTCATAAAGGTCAGCAGTAAGAAGACCCACCAGGTAGAAAAACAAACTTTTCTAAAGGGCACCAGATAATTAAGTTATTCAGCACAGTCATAAGACAACCTGATTCAGGTAGTTCACATGACTCTAATGAAAAGACAGTTTTTTCCTTATATCATGTCAACATATGCTTAACTAGATTTTGTATGTATTTTTGCCTATATGAATCAGAAAGTCCTAGGAAAGCAGAACATACAGAAAGTATTGGAAACTGTAAGAATTTCACGCAGGGGATTTGTGATGCTGATCATATGAGATCTAAGCCAAACAGAAGGAACCCAAAGATCAGAAGCAGCTACTGTCCAACTGGATGACGAAGAGGAAGAGGTGACACACAATTCCAGGCCCAGGGCTAACTGGCAGAAAGGTGGGGCAGGTAGTCCTGTCTTCTTTGGCTAAACCTAGAAACAGCCAGCTGGCATGAGAGCTTGGAAAGTGCAGCTGGGAAGGTCTCCCTCCTTGTGATCCAGGGCAGGCCACAGGAATGGAGAGAAACATTTGAAGGCAGACAGACCAAGGGGCAGGGAGGCGGGCTCCTCATGGAGGAAGAGCTACGTTACCTCCTTATCTCACAGGATGCAGACTGACACAGATGAAAAGGTTGGCAAACTGAGGACTATTAGCCATATCTGCCACCAACTTTTGTGAGAATGTTTTATTAAAACAAATTTAGACCCACTCCTTTAAGTGTTAATAGTCTTTGGCCATTCAGCTTAAAATGTCATTGGTGAATAGTTGTGACGGAGACGACACGGTGCACCATAGTTTAGGATATTTATTGACCGGCACTTTCATAGGGAAAGTTTGCAGGTTTATGCCATAAGTGTGGGGGGGGCTTTCTTGTTCCCCCCTAAATGAAATTTTCATTAGCAGAAGAGTCTGTTTTACTTCTTGTATCATCTGGAAATTGCAGAAAATAACAATCACCAAATCAATTATATGTCCCTCTGGTGCCCATGACAAAATATACGTTACATTTCCATTCTACGTAAGGAAAATTTATTTTATCATCAGAGCTATTTTTAAAACCCAAATTAAGTTATTTTGCAATTGTGCTGAATGACTTAAGCATCGGGTATTCTTTAGAAAAGTTCCTTCTTTTGTTTTTCTACCAAGTAGATTTAAATCATATTTTTATCTACCGAGAATTCATCCATACTGCGGCTAAGATAAAATTGAATTTATTTGTTTCCACAGTCATCAGTAACACAAAAATTAAGTGATGACTTTAAATTGAAATTCTTCCCAAAAGTCTGCATAATTCATGTATTTGCATAAGTTTCACAAGCAAAGATAATTATTCTTAATTTGATAAATATTTTGTGTAGTAATTACTAATCATTTTTAAAATAACTTTAGTTTTGAATTATGTCCTAAGAATATGGATATGATTATAACTGAATCAATAATTGGGGCATATTAAGTAGGGAACATTTTATCTTGAACATAGCTAGGCCACCAGAGCATCTCTCATGATGCCATTGAACTTGAGTTGGGAAGAGAAGGGCATGATTGATTCCTGTGAGTCACCCTTATCACAGAATACATGTAGTATCCTCATTCCTCCCTGACGTCTCACACTCAATCTTAGAGGTTATGCGGAGTTTTAAATTCTTAAAAAGACTTCTTGTTTCCAATTTGGCATGTAGAAGTCATCACTCCATCCTAACAACAATAAAAAAAAAAAAAAACCCTTAATAAACAACTCCTCTTCAATTAAGCAGAAAAGTGAAGTCATAGGGCAACAAAGTGCTGTCCTCCAAATTGCTGAGACAGACAGACAATACAGAGAAAGGTACCTGAGCAGAAACCCACACACAGAAGTCTCCCCAGGAACCAGTGCGGGCATAGGAAACCCTGAACCATAATATAATCCATGAATTGCTGGAGGCTCAGCGTGCACAAGGGTGACTGTGAAACCCCTGGGGGACCTGTTCTTGGGACCTCCCACTCTTTTGTTAGTTTTACCTCCAAGAGCTCTGAGAAATCCGCAACCTGACAATCAGAGAAAAAATCCCCTTATGCCTCCAACAGGGGGTTGGAGGGAAGAAGCCATTGCAAATACTCCAGAACATTTTGATCTTTTTAAAGAGGCCTGCCGACAGGGGAACCTATTTTACCAGAACCTAATTTGCTGGGGCTCTGATGGAAGACCAAACGAGCTGGGGGAGAGGAAATCCCAACTCCAGCCCCCTCCAGTCCTTCTCTCTTTCCCAAATAAGAAAAAGGGGCCCCGAGAAACACTGATGAACTTCACATCCAGGGGTCAGACTCATCAAATACCCAAGAACTGATCACAAACGCAACAGTATTGCACTCTGGCTGGTGTGGCTCAGCTGGTTGGAGTCTGGTAAACAGAAAGGTGACGGATTCCATTCCTGGTCAGGGCACCCAGGATGAGGGTTTGCTCCCAGGTCAGGGTGCATGAGCAGGCAAGGGAGGTAACTGATCCATCGATGTTTCTCCCTCACATTGATGTTTCTCTCCCTTCTTCTTTTCCTCCTCTCTCTCTAAAATCAATAAGCATGTCTTGGAGTGAGAGTAAAAAATTGCTGTAAAATAATGTGATCACTGCACAAACACCCCTGTGATGTATTGTAACAACTGCCATAGTGTAGATCCTCATATAGAGGCATTTACAGGCATACATATGTACAGGAGGGGGCAAAATTCACAGTTGTTCATATGGAAAACAATAAACTAATACACAATAATGCAAGAATAAACTCTGTTGTTTAGTGTATTCACAACTGTAAACATACTTTTGCCCTACCCTGGATATATACATAAGCAAAGGACTCGAATTAAAGAATCTCTGCACTTTGCTTTCCTCATTCTTCAACTGAAATTTTACCAAATAATGTTCAAGATTCCCCTATCATCAGAGCCTTGGCTTAGTGTCAGGTAAGGGATAGGCACAATTTTATGCTTTTATATAATCATGCTGTTCATAGTTATAGCAATACTTTCTCTTTTGTTAAAGATTTATTTATTTTTAGAGAGAGGGGAAGGAAGGGAGTGAGAAAGAGCAAGAGAGAAACATCTACTTGTGGTTGTCTCTTGTATACCCGCTACTAGGGACCTGGTGCACAACCCAGACATGTGCCCTGACTGGGAATCGAACCAGCGACCCTTTGGTTTGCAGGCTGGCGCTCAATCTACTGAGCCACACCAGCCAGGGCTATATAGCAATGCTTTCTTGAAAACATAGGCAAGTTCTTTTAATTTGGCAAAGACAAAAACTGGAATAGAAAACTAATAATCTCCCTTAGATTTTTCATTAGAAGGTAATATTTAATATATTTGAGGATATTTAATGGCACTATCTCAGATTATAAAATTATTACTACCCTAAGTCACTTTTCAGAAAGTTGCAATAGGGCTATGTAACAATAAAACTTCTTTTGTTTTTACTGTTTTCTCTTACAATCAGATACCATATGTGAAGGAGCATATTCAATTTTGAAAAACCTGTTTGGTGACAATTGAAGCCAAATGCAATTCTCACTAATTGCTTTTAAGTATTCCACAATAAGGAGGCTTTAAAATGTTGGTCCCAATATGTGTTTAATGTAAAGAGTTAGAATGAAATTTTAATATAAGATATTTTATACTTAATCCAGAAATAATTATCCCTTGATATTTGCAAGAACCAAACATAATTAACCCTAGACACAGTTTCAGATTTGAAAAACACAGAATAATAAATAAGGTAGTATTAAAAACAGTAAATCAAAGCTAATGAAGACACATTAGCACTTTTATATTGTAGGTTCTAATTAGAAAGTCTGTTAATGAAATTGGAGCATTTACTTAATTGCTGTGAACAATTATTTTCAAATTAAGCTTGGCGATTAAATAGCATGATGGAGCTCAGAATAGAGGATTTAGGTGGGGGTATGGTAACTATTTCACATGCTGTATTATGTATGGTGGTTTAAGCTTCGAGTTTCTGCTGATTAACAAATGTAAATGGCATGTAGTACTTCTTGGTCTTGGCAATTTATGCAAAGAAGTTTCTTACTGTTTAATATCCTGTGCCTTGAACTGTGCCAACCTGTAACCTGCCTCAGTTCGTTTGACCAGATTTTTCCATCCTGTAAATGTCAACCTTTCTAAAATAGGCTTCAGCATGTATAGGCTACATTCACTTCCCTTTCACTTAGCACTCTAGCTCGGTTTTCAGTATCATCCAGAATAATATTAATTGCACAAAATAGAGCCTTCACATTTTTCAACACTAGTGGATGACTTGATCTTTAATAACAAGCTCTATATAACTACTATTAACATTCTTATTTTCCAAGTAAAACTGAGCTTCATAAAGATTTTTACAAACTATGTTAGAGACACACCATTGATGAATGGCGGGATGGGCGTTTAAACATAAGCTCACTTACTGCAAACCCCATGTATGGTCTTTAAAATAAAGCTCCTTCTCACTATGCCTACTAACATGGTTTCTTCCTGGTGAAACGCGACATACAGTTCTCATTTTAGTGGATTTCTCGGTATCTGACACTGCTGACTACTCTCATTCTGAAAGTCCCTGGACTTTCAAATCACCAGTTTTTCAAAATTCTCTTTTATATCTGACGTTTTCATTTCCTTTGTTTTGCTGGTTCCTTCTTTGTTCTAACTCCTTCACGTTACAATGCTTCTTCAAACTATATTTTCCTTAATGCAAAGTCCTCGGGATGCTGCAACATATTACCCGGTGCAGTCGCCATTTATCAAATTATTGTATCTCCATCCCAAAGGTGCCCTTCATTCCTTCCTCTGAAAGTAGAACCGGGACTTGCATTTGTACTTCATTGATCGGTACAATTTTAAACCTTGCCAATAGAGGGCAGAGATAAACTGTGAAGGGAAAAGACGAAAAAACTCCCAGGGTATTTTTCCGGGCAGGTGCAGTCAGTGTAGTGTCTCTAGCACTCAGCTCTTTCAGTAATTGGTTTTTTTCAGCACCTGGTTCCTGCAGTGCTGGGTGGCCACCAGCTAGGTCAGCAAAATCTCAGGCTGCTCTGCTAAGAGTTCTGAGGTATGGGGCCCCCTTGTGGACAGTGTCCCAGAGTGACAATTTCCAGCAAGTATTGTTTAGACAATGGCTCAGGTTCCTTGGACATTTAGGGAGCCAGGGCCGAGCTCTTCCCACCGAGGTCTGGGTCTCAGGTCTGGGAGTCACCGGGGAGTGACACATCCACCCACGAGGCATTGTCTCAGTCTGGGCATAACCATGTCCTGACCGCTCCTCACACTTGTGATTCCGGTACTCTTCTGAGTTCTCTCTCTTCGTATTAGCAAATCCCTTGTGACTTTCAGTCCCCTGGGACACAGGATAGTTATTCATATTAAATTTTCCCTCTTCAAAACATGCTGTGGTTTCCGTCTTCTAGCAGGACCCTCAGCGGTGCACCCACAGACAACTACACCCCCTCCACAACAACAAAAAGTCATTAGCCAACCTCGAGAAAGTTGGAGCTTCTGCCCTATTCCCTAGGTTACTAGTCATCCAAGGAAGAAGATTTGCTCCCTCTTAACTAAGCCATGGATCACACAATGCACAGGCCTGTGTCTAATCACACACACACACATTTACACACGCATAGACTCAATCTTCAGGATCTGTCAATTATAGGATAACAATTTCAGGACATTTCTCAAATCTAATACATATGACAGAAGTTACAAATCTTCATCATTTCTTTCAATAATTATTACCTTTTTAAATCTTTTCCATCTGAATCACTTTTGCCCAACACCTTGCCCCTTTGTTCTTTGGTCAAACCACGTTGGCCAAATCTATCCTCCTGGCATTCAGTATCCTACCATTTCCCATGACTTCTGAGTGCTGCCTGGGACAGTCACGCGACTGGGCAGTGTGGTTCAAAACTAAATTCTTGGTCATGCAGCGTCTCTAGAGTCCCAACAATGCAATGCCAGTCTCATGTTTCCCACCATGAATTTTGAACATGTTTTCCACATTTCTCAAATCTCCAGTATATTCTTTCTTCTTTACCATCTACACTCATATAAAATAAAACCTATTTGGATAGAGTATCAATTTATTACTACCTCCATAAAACTATCAGTTACTAATATGTCCTCATCCTATTTTTTATAATTTTGTTGATATTGTAGATGAAGCATCTCACTGTTATATTCTCATCATATAAACCCATTTCTATTTTATAATGATACTTATTTCCTTTTCTTACCACTTCAGTGTTGCCTCTGTACCCACCCCTTCCCATCAGCATTTATATATTTTCAAGTGTATCCCATTACAAAAAATAACATAAAGCCTGGCCATCAACACAATATAAATATTCTCCATCTTTTTTGTTCTCATTCAACATTCTCTTTCTAAAAAAATCACTAACACCCAAGTTGTTCTTTAACCCGGCAATCTGGGATTCCTTTCTCCACATTGGAACAATGGCAGGGAGTCTTGGTTCTAAATTTTTCTTCAATCTGTTTAATTTTTCTTTATTTCCACACCAACATAAAAGTAATCTTCCATGAAATTTACCTGGATTTTTGAAAAGCCTCTTCTGTTCACTCTTAGTTACCAGATTTATTTTTGAATCATTATTTTAATTGCCTAATAAACGTGCTAATTACTAGATCATGCCAATTTCAGAGTACTAGCCTTATATTGTTGCATGATCCTCACAGAAAAAAACTATACAAATCCTTAAAAATTTATTTTGGAAGCTTTAAACATACCTTCCCCACATATCTCATGCAACTTC
>PVKM010029962.1:0-17503 GCA_004027735.1 Carollia perspicillata | reverse complement strand
GGCCTGCCCGGCTGAGAGCCGGGTCATCTTCTGGCCCTCCTCAGCCGCCCTGCCTGCAAGGCCGAGCAGGCCGGCAGCCCTTCGCAGAGGGTGCTTTCTCCCCTCTCTTGTTTGGCTTCCCCACACCGGAGTGCTCAGTGTCACAGTCAAAGCCACTCCCTCCCCTCAAGAAATGCATGGTTGGATTGGAAAGGAAAGAAAAATGTTATTTTTTGCCATCTTACTATTTCCTCTGCTTCTTCGTTCATTTTCAACCCGATGTATTGATCACCTGCACTGGCCACAGCACAGCTTTGGCGAGGGAGGGGCAGGGCACAGTGCCCCGCTCCTGCCCATGGGACCTGACTCTGCGGTAGAAGAGACAGCCAGAGAAACACACAGAGACTCCATGTTACAGGACAGAGTGTTTATTTCGGTCCAGACCTCTGCCGGGTACTTGGTACAGAACACACCGAGAGTTCCATTCCCCGCTCTGTGTACTGCGCTCTGCTGGGTCTTTGGGGAGCTGTTTCCTGAGAGGATGTTAGTGAGTGTGAATGTCGAGATGTTGTTTATGGTCTCCTCCCCCCGTTACGTGGAATCAGGACAGTTTACTGATGAGGAACCCAAGCTCTGGGGGAAGCGATGCAAATCCCAGCTCTGCCACTTACTTGATGGCTGTGTGACCTTAGCCAAGTTACCTAACTTCTCTGTTTCTCGGTTTCGTCCATTGTGAAGTTAGGAAACCATGACAATAGTTACCTTAGGGTTGCTGAGGTGATTAAATGATGCGATTCTTGTGGGAGACTCAGCACATTACACATAATGAACACAGAAGATGCCGACATGGCTGGGGACGCTAGGTAAATGTTGAGAAGGGAGCAGGACTTAGGGAAACGCTTCCTAGGACTCTTAGATTCTTGGAGGAGAGGAAAAGCAGTTTGCTGAGTGCTTTCAGCACACGCCCACCAGAGGCATCTGGCTAACGGAAAGGAGGTAGAGAGGTATCGTTGGAGTGCTATAGTCAGAAGCTTCTCAGCATTGGTGTGGGCAAAATAATAGCCACCCTTCAGGAGTTGGTCCAAACAGCTCACTGTGGTGGACACTCCCATCCCGAGAGGGGTGCATGAGCCAGAGCCTCTGGTGACAGGGTGCTGGGTGATACTTATTTTCTCCTTTTCTGTATTTTCTCCGTGTTCTGTGATGTCACAGAAAACACGTACAATCAGAAACTGTGCTGTGGTTTTTAAGAAGCTGCGCTGTCCACACTGTCAGAAGGGCCAGGAGTGGCAAGTGTGAGCGGCTCACCAAGGAATGCTGTGTGGGACAGTGGCTTCATGGGGCGGTGGAACTTGAAGACATGGCAGGGTCCGCACGTGCTCAGAGGGACAGGAGGGCTGGCTAAGAAGAAAGACCAGAAAGGCCTGCCTTGGCGCCTTAGCCCAGAGTCCTTACAGACGTCCCCAGTGAGGGGAGATGGCTCAGCCCCACCCTAGCGGGTCTGGGTCCTGGGCCATGTGGCCTCCAGAACACTGGTTGCTCAACCTCAGTGCCCCCATCTTTAAAATCGGCGTCATATCGGTTTCTCTGTCTTGCGGATTCATAGGGAGCTCCAATATTAAACTAAGAACGTAAAGGACTGTCATGGCCGAGCCACCCCGCTGGGCTGCTGTTCGTAAAGGCTTACTGGGCGGGTCCGTGAGCCTGGGTGACCACGTTCACTGCACTGCAGGAACTGTTGCGTGTACCTGCTTTTGTTCCCTTTCTGCTGGAATGTCATACACAAAGGGTGCACGAATGCAAGGGACGGCGCTGAGCACACTGCCATTACCATCTGTGAGCAGGCGGGTCTGTCCGTGTCGTGCTATCAGTGTGAGTGTCTTCAGAGTTCCCCGTCAGTAGCCTTGGTAAACGTGACCTGGCACTCTCTGGGGCCCTGCGCTTTTCTTGTTTAAATGGCCCTCGGTGGACGGTTGCTGGTCATCACGTGTTTGGGCTAGATGATAAAACCGTGGTTATGGTTCTAAATATTGGTGATTATGCCACTCGCTTGTCTCCTCTGTGTTTGTGTATCTTTTCTGTAGTGACGACCGACAGGCTTTCCCCTGGTTCAAACCAGTTCATAAGGGAAAAGAGAGCTCACTGTTTCCGTTAGCTGCAAAACCAAGCCTTGTCTTTGCCCCTTCTCATTCTCTCAAAGCTTTATTTTGTTTTCCTGGACTAGTAACTCTTCCTCCTTACTAGCACTGCGGACTTGAGGGTCCCGAGGCACCGGTCACCGTGACAGCTTTGTGGGCTGTTTTGGTGGCTGTTACTTTGCTGGTGCTACCTGGAGTCAGAGCCCAAGGTTCCCGTGTTTTCTCACTGTCATTGACCCTGGTCCCCAGGGGTGCCGGGTGACTCTCCGTGTTTCCTCTCCAGGAGCAGAGACACGTCTACCAGAAAAATTCCCCTAATTCTAGCATACTCACCTGAGCAAGATGGATGTTCTCAGTTTGCCACCGTCGGCTGGAGAGCCAGGGATTAAACCCAGAGCAGAGCCCTTGGTGTCCCAGCGAAAGTCCAGTTCCCGCTTCCCCTCTTAGTCCGCTCAAGAGCCTGGAAGAAGAGGAAGAACGCCCCTGTGGGGCGCTGCTCGTAGGTCAGAAAGTCCGAGAAGAGAGGGTGATCCGCGTGTGTGGGTTTTAATAAAAGACGTTGAGCTGACAATTTCAGTTCGATTATGGCTTATGTTTTTTGCTCACAGTGTAACCATTCAAACCCTTGTCATTTTTAGAAAGTGCCGTGGCCCCCCAAAGTCAGCGAGTACCTACCCCTCTCACCCCTTTGTCGTCTTGCCACCGACCTCTTTCTCCCCTGGTGTCAAAGGCAGACTGACTGGAGCCTGTCGTGGGTCTCTGGGCACCACCAGCGGTGTGGGCCATTAGGGTAAATATCAGTGCTTCATCCCTCGAGTGCATTAGCATCTCGATACTCAGCGTGCGGTTCCAGGGCCAGCAGTGACCCCTACCCCCGGGGGGTTAGACATGCAGAAGCTCGGGTCCCACCGAGGCCCTTCAAATCAGAATCTGCATTTTTGGTAGATCCCTGGGTGAATCGCACGCAGGGAGGCGGGAGGATTGCTGCTTCAAGGAATCCTCTGGAAGCAGCTCGCAGGGACCTCTGAAAACACAGGGCACTTGCTGAAAGCTCCGAAGCCCTCGCTGGTTGACTGTGCTCTCCAAGGCAGACCCCCCTCCCCTTTTATAAAGGACACTCTGGCCCCCGGTGCTGAGTGACGGTCGCCTTTGGAGAGAGCAGGTGCTAAATGCCAACTGAACGTGGCCTCAGCTGGTTCACACCACTTTCCAAAAGACTCTGAGTTAGTCCAGCAGATAATCGATGCTCTCTGGGGGTCTACAGAACCTCGGTTCTCGAGGGTTGGCATCTCACGCCCTTTTCACTGCGATCCTGTTTGGGTGGAGGGGCCCTGGAAGTTCTTAATGTGATTGTAAGTTGTTCAAAGGAAGCTTGGTGGACCACGAGACCTGGAAATGCCAATACTGGTCCAGAATGAGCATAAAATTTTTTTCAGTCAATTGGAAGAAATCTACTGAATTAAGAATTAATGATTATAACCGTCAGCAGTAATTTAAATGTACCAGACAGGATTTCTTGGCCTGTCTCCTTTTCCTTGTAAGAACATGTAGGCGCGGTAAAAGCAAGGCGTCCAGAATTCTCACCAGTCTGTTTGCACTCCTGTCTCTGATATGTCTCTTGACTGTTCAAAATTTGGGTCCAGAAGTTAAATTTAGACCTAACCGACAGAGATGGGAATAGAGGTGGGGTGGGAATGCTAGACAATTACATGTCTGCGTGATATCATTTGGAATCCCGGGCAGATTCTGTCTAGTTCTGCTGCTTATTCTATTCTCTATAATGCTTCTAAATCGTACATACTCGTAAGTGTGGACATTCACACTGCGTATGAGATTCTTAGAAAGGTGTGTTACCCAGTGGAGACCACTGACGCCACCCCCAGCTATAGGAGCAGCAGTGACAGCTGGAAGAGACTAGCCCAGTGGTTAGATGTGTGAAGTCTGCAACTCCGTGGCCTGGGTTTGAATCCTGGCTCTGACTCTTACCTCGGTAACTCTGGGCAGGTTACTCACCTCTCCAGGTCTTAGGCATAAAATGGGGGTAAAGAATAGTACCTGCTCCATAGCATTATTATGAGAACAAAAGGAATTAATATATGTAAAGCTGCTTCCACTCAGTGCCTAGGAGATCGTAAGTTAACCAGAGTTACCTATTATTATTAAATCTGAAATAGGACAAAATTGATGGGTGCCGTGGAATGCTGGGTGTAAGCCTGACAATCAGACGAAGAGGCTAATAGAACTGGGTTTCTTCCTCTGCTTCACGCTCCCTGCAGTGCTAACGAACAGGGAGGCAGTCCAGCCCTGCAGCAGCGACTCTCCGCCAACGACTGACCTGGCCATGCTTTCAAGTGAGAGGCGCGGTCTTGCGAGCCGGCTGCATAATTCACAGGGGGCTCCGCAGCTCGCAGACGGCGGCCATTCACTTTCTCATTCGCTCTCCCCAGTTTCTCTGGAGGCAGAGCAGGTGTCATGGTCCCCAGCTAACAGAGAGGGGCTCAGCTAAGGCAGTGGCTCTGCAGAGGGTCCCCAGCGAGAGCCCTGGCTTCCGCACACCAGGTCCAGTGCCTTTCCACCAGCCTCTCAACAGACCTGCTGACCCTGCTGTAAGGTGTCATCCAAGTCCAGGAGGCCATGGGGGCCTTTCCTTCTCCCTCCTCAAGGGCAGGGGGTGAGCAGCTCTCAAAGTAGCATCTGAATGTTTCCTGCCAGAGGGAAGGGCCTCCCAGGGGGCTGTTGCTTTAGACCTACAATTATGGGCTTTGGATTCAGGTGGAAGGTAAGGCAGGGAGCTAGGAAGAGGAGGGAGGGGAAGGGAGTGCTGATGGTTTCATCCTCGGCTGGAACCTCTTCTGCAAGCCACCCACCCTGAGCTGAGGAGACGGAAGGTGCTGGGGGATACCTATGCTTTGGGTCCATGATTATTGCTAAGTGTATTATGAAAAAGAATAATCAATGGCAAGTCTCTTTCGGACAAGCTTGCAAAGCTGAGTGCCTCATGTGTGCCCTCTTGACCTTCAACAGCCATTGCTAATTGACTGTGATCTTTCCTACTGAGCCTCAGAACCCGGCTGAGCCCAGGGCTCACTCAGGGCAGCCACTGCCAGTCAGATTCGTTAAGAGGGAGGCAACATACGGGCCATTCCTCTTCAACGAGGCGCCCCTTTAGTGCAGTGAGGGGCTACACGTATTGTTGAATGAATGCCTCTTTTAGCATTTAGGTGATTCTGGAGTTGGTGGTAGTGGCAACAATATTTATATTAGCTTTTCGAACAATACTCCTTTGACACTTTTCACCTTCTGTGTGATGTTGAGCAGCTTTTTAATTTTTTTGCATCAGAGTTCATTTTTATTATTTTCTTTTTATTAAATTTATTGGGGTGACATTGGTTAATAAGATTAAATAGGTTTCAAGTGTACACTTCTGTAATGCATGATCGGTATATTGCCTTGTGTGCCCACCACCATATAGGGGGCCCTTTTACGTTATACTTCCTCCCACCCCCTGCTCTCCGGTAACCACCATACTGTTGTCTGTGTCTAAGAGTTTTCTGTTTGTTTGTTTTTCTTGTTGTTCATTTGTTGCTTTCAGTTTTATGTTCACATATGAGTGAAATCACATGGTTTTCAAATTTTTCTGTCTTCTTTCACTTTTCCAACAAAAAACGGACACTGGAATGTGAGTCACCTGCATCTATTGTAACCCACCATCTCCTCTCTCTCTTTAGAGGCAAATTTTATCTTTTATTCCCTCCGCTAGGGCATGGAAGGGAGTCAGCGGTGGGAGTAAGGAGCTTCTCCCTTCTCCCAAGCGCACACGCGGTGGTTACAAACTATTCGGCCGTACTGAGCTGCGCTCCTGCCCCACCGCTGCAAGCCCACGGTGTCCCTTTGAGACAGCCGCGTCCTCGGAGCACCGAGGAGAAAGCCCGTGTCCGGGGTCGGCTGTGCCTGCCCTGGGAGGCCACAGACGTGATGGGACCAGCAGCACCTGGCAGATGGTTTTGCCCTGAGCACGGTCACTAGGCCCTGTCAGACCTGTGAAACATTTGAGAGTCTGAAAGTCAAGGCATCATTTAGATCGGACTCTGCTCATCCTTTTCTCGTTTCAACAGTTGGGAAGGAGCGGGAAGAAGGAGGTGAAAGCAGCAGGGCACTCGGGAGGCAACTCGAAGTAAACAGAGTGGTCGATCTGGTTTTAGTGTCTTCCTGCGGTTCAGTTCGCATCTTAGGGCCATTTGGTGAAGCTGCCTCCAAGTGATCGACAACAAAGGAAGGGTCACTATGTGAGAGAGTCCTTTGGCCACCTGCGTGCCGTTAACCTCGCTGAGGAGCCGGGGGAGGGGTGCCCGTGATCACAGACAAGGCTCCGCTGAGCCCAAGGTCACGGGCTCCCTGCCAAGTCCAGAGCTTTTTGTCCGTATTGATCCGGCCCAGCCAGTGGCACTCAGTTTCTAACCAGAGGCTAGCCAGTGGTTTAAGAAAATGCTTACTGTGTATCATTGTGAATTTCTCTGGTGATAATTAGAGAGCATTTGGAAAATATAAAAAGATTAAAAAGGAAGAACTTTATCCATAATCACACTGTCTATAAAAATATGCTTTTAGAATTTGGATGTATTTCACTGAAGTCTTTTGTATTTCAATGTATTTGTGTATAAAGAAATCTGTATCATAACGAAAGCAATTTTATCATGCTTGTTTACACTTATGAGCATATTTTTGTATCGTTGGGTTATTCAAAATACTATGTTAAGCGGCTATATAAGATTCTACCTTCCAGGCACACCATAATTTATTTAACTGCTTTGTTGAATGTCTTAGTGGTTTCCACATCTCTGTATGTGTGTTATAAAATAATAGCGGTGTGTTTTTAGGGGAGACAGTCTGGGGAATAGATTTTTGATATCTTAACGAGACAGTCAGCACTGTTCATTGTACTGTTGCTAACATCCAGGTGTGCATGCGTGTGCATAGATATTATATCTTAGTGCATAGGTGGTAGGCGATATCGTGTGTTGATGCCTAAAAGTAGAGAATCTCCAGGCTCCCCAGTGAAACAGAGCTGTCGGAAGCCAGTCTGCCAAAGGACTGACATTTCCATTTAAGAAGACTATAGCCATAATTTGAGGGTAGTTGGCTCCTGTGGGAAATCTGTCGCTGCTGTCCTGTTTCAGTGCTGTTGAATTTGGAGTCGATGTCTCTGGTGGTCTCCAGGCATGGGGCTGCCTGGTGCTCACACCTGCTTCTCTCCTCTCCCCTGCAGTTACTGGGGCTTCCGGATGCCGATGATGACGCGTTTGAAGAGTACAGCGCAGACGTGGAGGAGGAGGAACCAGAGGCAGACCACCCCCAGATGGGGGTCAGTCAGCAGTAACCTCGCGAGGGCTCCCGTCTGACAAGGAGTGAGCCCCGTGGCACTCGAGTGCTCCTGGGTCAGCTCTCCAAAACAGGACATCTGACTCCCAGCTCCCAACTTAAAATGAAATACCTTTTTAACGACCACAAAACATCTGGGAGGAGCTGTGCTCAGAAGTGACCTGCATTTCACTCCCGTTTCAGTGGGTTTCTATGGAGTTGTTTCGGTAGCCTTGGCCGTTTCGAATTTAGAGTCCATTTTGTGGCTGACCATTCTGTCTTGGGTTTAGGTGGGAGAACTGACATTCGCTGACTTGAATGTAGAGAACTCTGAATGTATTAAGGATGTGTTTTGAGTCCTCATAGGTGACTTGATCGAGGGCAAGCATGGCAGAGAAGAAATGCAGTCTGCACTTTTACATACCTTGTAAGTGTTGTAAGTGAAAGGTTTTGCTAATAAAGCATGAGTTATAATAACTAGTCATTACACTGCACAAGTGCAAGTACAAGGGCAGAAAAGGATAATCACTTAGCTTTGGATGGAGAGAGTGAGGGAGGCAAGGAACCTTTAAGTGTGCTGCCCTCACGGAGTTACCTGGATACACGGCAGCTGGTTCATGCCTGTACAAACATACCTGCGTGGTCAGTTAATTTCAAACGTGCTAATTCCAAAGCCACTTTTAAAGTGTTAACAGCCGAAAAATATAAATGGGGTGCCATCAGTTACCGATTTCTTTAAAATGTTTATAAGCCGTCCCACATATGAAATGCAACATTTACCTTCTCTCTTTATAATGAGATGGCAACTTGTTAAATCATGAAAACATCCAGAATCCAAGGGCCACTTCAACTTTGAAGCCATACATTTAATGGGAAAATAAACCAGGATAACATTTTGTAAAAGTATGATGGAATCCTTTTTTCTTAATCTTTTATTCTTTTTCTAAAAAAAGAAAAGTCAAGCAAAGGATCCCACTGTATAATTTATCTAAAAATTGTAATCACGTGCTTCGAGGAATCTACTTGCAGTGAATTTTTAAAGTGATACGAACGTGGGAATCGTTTCATCGCAGGTTAGCATGGTTCAGAGGGGAAGTTTTACCGATGAGAATGCTCAGACAACTCACAGGAACAAGGCCAGTCCACCTCTTCGGGGTATCCTTTGTCGTGCTCACATGGACTCATTTAAAATAGTCATTTTCTTGGACGCTTCTGCATCTCCGGTTCTAACAACATAGGATGCCGAATGCTTCTTCTACAACATTTCACTGAACGTAGCATCTGGGGTGAGGATGTTTTTAACATGTGTACCTGTTAGGTTGTCAAAGTTTTAATTTTTAAAAAAGGCGGGGGAAAGCAGCAGCCGCAGAAGCCACAGGGCTTCTGGGCATCTTGTCTGTCTTCCAGGCATGTGGATGTAAGCTTGCTCACCGCCGCATTTTTTGTCTAGTTGGTGCTTCGAGGAGTGCGGCTGCTGGTGGTCAAACTGTGTACTGCAGCTTCACGTCGTTGGGTAAAATAAGATGGTGGTTTCTATCGTGCGTCCGTAGCCACATTTTTCCTTGTCTTGGGAAAACACAGTCAAAGTTAAATTTCAAGTGAAATGAATGTTCCAGGGAGCCTATTCCAGGACGTTTCATCCAGTGGGATGAGGGTGCTCTGGACCTTGCTCCCTCACCTGTGTTCTGATTGGCTCAGACCTATGCACAGGTGTTTGGGAAGCTGCACCTGCTGTAGATGTTGTGCAGGTGTGGTCATTTTTGTTTTAACACAATCAGCTCAAAGAATGACTTCTGCATTAGAAATGAAGAAGCTTGACTAGCTTGCTCCATTCAAAGGTAGACTGGAATTTTGTATGTAGTAGAGGCTTAACATCTAAATTTGTACATGTTTGAAAATGGAATGGACATTGATGTAAAATGTATTTTATGAAAAAATTGTTTAGGTATCAACCGAATGCAGTTTGGTATTCTCACATCAATGTTCTGTTCCTAAAAATTGAGCTGAGATAGACTCAGCCATTCATTGGGGCGAGGGAGAGATCTGGTCTTTGTTTTGCCCAGGGGTTGGGGATAACATCGCTGTATGTTACTTATTTTCCTGGAAGAACCCCCAAAGGCATTAGCAGATCAGATTGTTTCCTCTAAAACTTCCTTTTCTCTGCCAGCGCTCGCTGACACGTGTATCCATGTTCGGGTCGCATGTGGCATTCGAGGCGGTACCATGCAGCAGGTCACTGGGCTGGCCAGCAAGTCAAGTGGCCTGTCGCCTCTGTCATGGAGATGGTCCCATGGCTGGACAAGTTCGGACTTTCATAGACACAAACACACTTACCAGGAGGTGACGCAGCACAGTGGGAAGAGCACTGACCGGAAGTTAGGAGAGGGATGTGGGTTCTAGCACTGACTCTGCCAGTGACCGCGTGACCCTTGGCAAGTCACTCACCCAGCCTGAAACAAGGGACGCTTGCCCGCCCTGCTCTAACCACTGTTCTCCCATAACTGCCTAATGATGTGTGTGGGTATGAAGAGCAATAATTGAGACTTCAAGGGACGTGAGCAGGAAATATATTTAAAACCTCCCTGTCCCGAGGACCCTGGCCACCGGGCTTCTTAGAACAGGTTTCTGCTGGCCTGTGAGTGTCTGAGCCCCCTCGGGCCTGATCCTGAGGGGCTGATGTCACTGTTCCTTAGGTGAGAGTCCGGCCCCAGAAGGTGCAGAGAACAGACTCATCTCGGTTGTCCGAGCTCTGCCTGTGGGAGGCACAGTTTTGTTTGTGCCCTGCCAGACTGCGGCTGTGGAAGTGGGATACGTTTAACTTCATTGAGAGGGGAAAATTGCATGAAGCATAGCTGGAGATGGGTGACTTTTACCTTTTTTGCCATCTCATTCAGTAGAGAGAAAAAGTGTGTGTGTGAGACTATGAGTGAGTGTGTGCACAGGGGAGTGAGTGTTGTGAATCACTGTGGAAGTGTGCCTACGATGACCTTACCCAGCCAGGTCCTGGGTTTCGGTGAGCCACAGAGACATTTTCCTCACGGCTACTGGTCACTTTTCTGTCTGATAATCATACCGAGTGAACTCTGGGGAATCAGAGAGTGAATTATGGAGCCAGGGAGGAGGGTGAGACCCCACACAGTGCCTGCCACACGGTGTCCACTCCAGTCCCCCAGGCTCAGATCAGCACGTGGTCCTTTTTGTTCTTCAGTGGCTGGAACACAAAAAGTCTCTTCCTTAGGAACTCTCCTCGTGCCCTGGTACAGAATTAGGGTTCCAGTGTCCTTAAGTGGGAACTGCTCTCCCCTTGTGGTCACCGTCGTTTTTCTCGTGTCAGCAGAAGCCGTTCTCCAGCACCGCGGCGTCTCCGAATGCTGTTTCCGTTCCACAGGAGCACGAAGTGTGTGGACCGAGGCGGGTGCGCTGTGATGGCACGGCGTCGTTGCACTCTGCCTTGCTTATGAAAACTGACAAGTTGGGAACCAGTGGTGTCAACCAGTCTGATTTGCCGTGATTCTGGAGGCAGGGAGGAATAGGCAGGACTTAAATCTGGGATGGGAGAAGGTGAGTAAGGGAAAACGAATGGGTGAATTAGGATCTGATTTTTTAGAAAAGTAAAATTAAAAGCCACGAGGCAGTCGGCATATAAGGTCCAGGAAAACTCTTTTCATGGCTATGCCCCTCGGAGCCTGCTTAGCTCCAAGGGACGGCCTGCCTGTTGAGAGGTGAGGCCTGTGCTGGGGGTGGCTTTGTGGCTTTGAAAACCACCCTTGGCACAGAGACAGAGGCCCTCCTGCAAATCTAGGGCCTCCTTGCCCTAGATAAGCCAGCTGTCAGCCAGACCAGCCTGTCTTTCCAAAGTGCTAACATATCTGAGAGAGGCTCCAATCACATGCCAGGCTGAACGTGAACCGAACTTGATCTTGCTGTCAGCTGCAGAGGTCACAGTGGGTCAGCAGCGCCCCTCCCGCAGGCCTGAGGGCAAAGCCCACCTACTCCACCAAGTGCCAGGGGTGGTCAGAAAAGAGCACAGTTAGAACTCAGGCGGGTCTCATGTCCCACCTGTTCAGTCTTCAGTTTACCAGAGAAGCCTCCAGGTTTCAGGTTTTGTTTTTGTTGTTTGAATGAAAAACTAATCCTCTTCCATAAAGACTCAAACAGTCACCTTGGTTTTGTAATACCAAATATTATAACATGAAAGGCTGAAGTCGTTTAGATTTATACAGACTAATTCTAAAACTTGCCAGGATGCCAGTAGCTTCTGGTGTCCTTGGCAACGTGGTGTCCATGGTAAAATATCTATAACCCACATGCATTGGGCAAATTGTTAATAATACGTTGTCTTTGATATATATATTTTTTAAATTTAGATTGCAAAAATAGAGAACCTATGGCCATTTTGTGTTAGAAAGCCCGTTTAAAGCATTATAAGCCTGAAGAGGCTTATACAGTTAAAAGCAGGCACCAGGCCACATAAAAATAAACATTTGATTTACCGGGAACTGTGAATTCTGGTTGTTTAGTACCGCAGAGGAAAGCTGACTCTCTGTTCCTTAGGAAACTGCCTTTCCCTGTTTTTTTTTTTTTTCTTTAGTTTTGTTAGATTTATTTTTTACGTTAAGTCCCTTCTGGTAGCTGGGTAGGGGGCAGTACTCGGTGCTCGTGGCGGCTCTTCAGGGGAGAAAGTAGACCATCAGTTCTAAACGAATCAAGCTGTCTGTGAACCAGTCTTAATGTGTGTGTGAAAGCAGTTCAGCTGTCTAGTGAGAAGCAAAAGCAAGGAGGAGTTTGGGGGGTGGGGCGTTTCTTAGGCAAAAAAAAAAAACAAAAACATTTCATGCAAGGTGTGTATGCTTTCTTTGCCTTTATATTTCCTTTCAAAGAAATCTCTTGTAAATGACAAAACTGTGAAATGGGTTGCCAAACATTGTTGCCCTTTGTTAGATGCTTCCAGCGGTGTGGATCCCGACCTGAACCCTGTACGCATCTGCTCCTCCAGAGAGAGGGAGGGGGGGGATCTCATCCAACGATGTAATTACCATACGCTTGCTATTAAAGAGCCTTCAAACACTGCTGACCAGCGCCTTTTTCTTACTCCCTGCACCACGCATGGCTGCGCCTTTGATAAAATTGAGGAACAAGGAAGGAGAACCGGTTGGCTAGCTTTGTGGTTGCCTTTGTTGAGGCTGGTGGCCCCGGGGGCACAGCAAGGTGGGGGGAGGGAGGAGGTGGTTATAGGAACCACTGATAGGACTCAAATGTTAATAATTGATGTGTTTTGAGACCTGACTGTATCTCTTCTGATGCTGTCGCTGGGATTCAGGAATTTTCCACTCTTCAAAACAGCCTTTTAGGTTCATATGGGAAGGGCCTCGTTTTTTTCCTATGTTTGTCAGGACTCCTTTGTAACACCACTTAAAAATCTGTGGTCATTCTATGATGGCATTGGCACCTTTTCCCTGTGAATTCCTTCCCACTTACTGTTATTTGGCAAACTGGCATTTAAGGAATAAGTCTGGAAGTTAGTGGTAAGTCCCAAATAATTGATTAAGAGTGAGTTTCTGTCCTCAAATGAAAAGGTCTCCATAGACTGTTAAGTTAGATTCGAGGTTGCCTTAATGGGCACAGCCTACTGTGTGTGTATTTCAGGTAACGTAATTGGTGGTTCTTTGTTTTCGCCACGGCTGTCGTCAGAGATCATGCCAGAGGGTGGGCCGTAGAGCGAGCGTCACACACCTCGCTTGGTGGGATTCTGACCTGGGCAGGGTGGCAGCGTGGCAGCGTGGTCTCCCCAGACTAAGCCTCTCATATAGGGAGTCCCTTGTTGCTGTTATCCAATCACTCACGAGTGTAACCTTTAAAAATACAGACTGACTTCTTTAAGCAGGGGCTGGGTGTTAGAAAGACCCACACTTGGCCTTTGCAGGGCCTCTGAATTCAGTTGGCTAGGGTCAAGGTTGTGTGATGATGGGCACGTCACCTCCCACTAACCCCCATCTTTGTTTCCTCATCTGTAAAAATGAGACTACGGACTGATTTCCCATTTTCCTCTAGGCACTAGCGGCGTGGGGATGGATGTTGTCTTGGCTAGTGAGATAGGGAGGATGGGAAGCAAAGTTTATATGGAAAACACTGTCCCATGAAACCAGGGCTGGGTGGCCGGATGCTAGCAGACCTGAATTTCTCTGATTTTGAGCCCATCTTCCCTAGGACACCTTTAAGAAATAACAGCCCCCTGCCAAAATAGTGGCCCCCAAAACTGACATCGCTGAATTCGTCCTCCCGACTTCCCACATTTCCCTTCTCTTTGCGATTGATAACATGGCATACAGAAACTACAGGAAGCTCTAGGGTGTCTGATTTAGGGATGTAGTAAACGTTTCCTTGAGGGATGAGTCTCACCTTCGTCAAGCCAGGCCGGGTAGGCCACCTCCTTGTCCCCAGGGTTCACTGTGGACACGAACAGGTTAAAGTGAAACGAAGCAAAGCCCACTCCCCAGTGTTTGGACCCTGCCCTGGGCCTGGAGCGAGGACTCACTGTGGGTGTGCAGGAAAGTGGGGCACAGAGCTTTGCCTGCACCCCTCCGAACTGGGCTGAGCAAACATTCGGTCCTTCCTTTTGTCTTGGCTGTGGGCACTTTGGAAACGCAAGAGATTCGTCCTGAAATGGCTGACACTCTCAAGCTTTCCTCTCAGTTCTGTAGTAGGCAAATACTTTACCTACTTTATCTCTGGCCCACCTTTTTTGCTTGTTGGAGAAGAAAACAATGGCATTTATTAAAAAAAAAAAAAAAAAAAACCCGGGCAAGCTGTAATTAGGCAGCCCAAAAATAAGATGGGCATTTCCTATCAGGTCACATGTAAAGAAGCAGACATTTATTCCCATTTTCTAGGAAAATAGGGCAACAGCACAGGTTTAGAAACCAGCAGTGAAATTAAGTTGGTCCTTTGGGATGCTTTTTAATTGGAAGCCTCTAGAGGTCAGTACCGCATAAAGAAAGGGGTTTCTGGTTCTGGGCAGGTGGCCGCCCACTTCCTGGGAGCGCGGGAGCGCTGGCTGACCTCTAGAAGGGCAAGAGGCGGGTGAAAGCCCAGTCGAACACAGCGGAAGGTGCAGCGTCCTTTCCCTATACATAAACACGAATGTTTGACTTGGGTGGATTTTTTTCCTCCCCTTCTCATCCATCTTTTTCTACAGCTCCCACACCCCCCTGTGCACACTGTCAGTTCAATAAACCCAGCCTATTGACTGATCGATGAAGCGTGGCATTTAGCTCTCACTCTCGAAGGGCTGGGGAAATGCCAGAGAGGACATTTCACCTGCTCTGTGTGCAGAGGCAGCCCGGGCCTTGCTGGTGCGGAGCCAGCAGGCTTTGCTGAACCTGTGACTTCCAGCCCAGCTCCAGGGTGCCGTGGGCAGGAACCCCAAACAGGCTCCCTGAGGTCTACACAGATCAGGGGTGTTGGGGAAGGACTGAAGCATCTGTAGGAGATTCAGCCAGAACTGACGTGGTGGGAGCCCCTAAAACGGGCCAGCACCCCTGGGCGGGGGCGGTCCAGGGCATAAGATGACTGCAGGCTTCGTGGGCCCAGGAGTCCACAGCCCACCCCAGAGGCAGCCGCAGGCGCTCCCAAGGGCTTCTTTTCATCCAACAAGAAACAGGATCTGAGTCGGCCAGTTTGTTAAAGTAACGTGGTGACTGGTAGATGGGGAGCCTCTGCTGGGGCAAGGCTACCGGAAAACCGGTGTGTCCTCCTGTCTGTGCCCTTTGTCCCAGGTCTTGCCCCCTGAACTGCCCTTTACAAGGCCACCACAGACTCTTCTCATAACAGAGGAAGCTACGACAGACTCCTGGTGAGGAAGGGCTCTTATCCCAGCTGTCCCTGAAACAACCAGGAGCCAGAATTCACCCTTAGCCAGACCAGAGCCTGAGAGCAAGAGGAGAGCTCTCCCTGTCCACTCAGAGCAGCAACAGGCAGCAGACTCACCGCCGTGCACCCGCAGCCTCCGTTTCTATGTAGCTCCCTGAACCATCTGAACACTTCCAGCCTGCCCTCTAGAACTTCCCTTTCCCACCCCTGTGCTGAGGCAGCGCTGCCCACCTGCAGGACCCCACCTTGGCTGTGTAATTATCATGCTTGTCTTAGAACAGCGTCGTGTGGAGGGAGTGCAGGGAAACGAGAACACACTTCAAAGGCAAATTGAATTCCCTTGGAAGCTCACAGTTGGTTTGGATGGCCTCTGCCACTGTTACCTCCGCAGATGCAGGAAAAGAGCGGCCGGCCATATCAGTGTCCTGTAGGAAGTGCTGGGGCCCGAGCCTGCTTGCCTCGATTCCGGCATCCCAGAGTCATCGCTACATGCGTCCCCGTGATGCGGAGCCCCTGGTCCTGGCAGATGCACGCGGGCTTACTGGTGAGCAGCTACGGGGAGGGGGTACGTGCCAAACCCCAGGAGCGATGATGCTTTCCTGTTTTCTGAATTCTGCACCCAGAAAAGGAAGACAAGCGGAGGCGGTGAGTCAAAGTTAACCTTTGGACATGTAAACGCTCCAAGAATCACGAAGCTGTGCAGATGTTGGAAGAGAAGTTGGCTTTCTGGAACTTACTCTTGCTTCGCATGTGGCCTTGGTCTTTAAACCTTTTGTTGCTCCTGCTCCGAAGTGTGAGTGCGATGGGCCGCTCTGGGGACCCGGCTGCAAGGGGCTATAAAAACACCAGCCTTTGAAGGATCAACTTTAAATCGGGTTGGAGAGTGTCAGTTTCCCAGCTCCGGGCTCCAGTGCCCCCTGTTGTGAGACTGTAAATCTAATAACTGAAGAGTGTGGGAGCTGCAGGCTCCCCTCAAGTCTTGCTCCCCTGTCGGATTTCAAGCTGCTCACCCCCTAGTGAGGGCTGTCTCCAGCCGCCTTTCCCTCCACACGCCCACCTCCCTCCGCTCTCTCCCACCTCGTCTGACACTGAGCGCTTTGGAATGCAAAGTTCGTCTAAATTTCCTATGGGGATACAGTTAAATCCTTTACTAGACAGTTCTATGCCGGTAGCACAGGCTTCATATTTGCAGGTGGCCTTAGCTTTCATACTTAGTACTCAGAAAGATTCCCGTATGAAAAATAGCGAGTACCTAGCTGTGCCTTTTACTAGCCAGCTCATGCAGTGGAGGCCGAGGCAGGGGTGATAACTTGGTGATAGAGCTAACCTATCCTGATGTCCTTTGATGTCCCCTTCCTTCAAAGGCTACTTCTGACCCTGCCCAGCTCCCCAGTGACTCTTGGAACAGGTTACAAAGAGGGCTAAGTGAGGTCACGTTAGTGACTTTGTGTAAAACTCGAGCCATGCTGGAAACCAGTGCCCTTCCGTGCTGGGCGGGAGGCATCTTCCCATCCACGCCCTGCAAGCTTTGGAAAAAGATCTGAGAGCCAGAAGCAAGCCGAAAGCGTCATCTCGCTCAGTGCTCGTGACTCATCCAACCCATCCACATAGTCTGTCTCCTCAGGACTCCGGCCAACCCCTCTGCCTAACGCATGGAAGCATATTCCCTGGGGGGCACTTCAAACCTTGCTCCGGCTCTGCACTCTTCAGCCCTAGAGGCATGCAAGCAAAATTTGCCACATGCTCTGAAAATACCCTTTGGAAGCCAGTGTTGGTGACTCGGGAAGGGACTTGATAAAGGAAAACAGACACTGAGTCAGGTACGCTGCTGGCCGCTCAGCATTCATCTCCTGGGGACAGTTCTGCCCGTGGGGGCCAGAGAGTGTTACAGATGTGCTGTGACACGGATGTGGGGTTGGGCTGGGAAGTACAGTGACCTTCGTCTGTCAGTCTGAGGTCGAGACAATGGCACTTTTGTGAATGCTCTGGAAATAGAACTCTTCACGTGGCACCACAGCGTGCTCCACTTTGGAGTGGTGATGTGACGGGGACGCAGGCACGAGGGGAGTCATCCTCCTGGGCAGGGTGACTAATTCCCTTTCCCACCCTCTGACGAAGGAGTGACTGATGTCATCCGTCTGCCCCAAACCAGCCTGGGG